>VUQS01031334.1:0-15750 GCA_015108495.1 Heterochromis multidens | reverse complement strand
CTGCCAATATACTGTTGTCCATTTAAGGGCATAGTTGAAATAAAATACTGTTGTAACACTGTGAGGTCATACAGCCAGAACTCACCTCTGCCTCTGCTTCAATCTTCTCCTCCTTGACCATTTTCTCCACCATGCGTTCAGCCAGAGGCAGGAACATGGTCTGGGCCAGCTTTTCATCTTGGGCTGAGATTGCCTTAGCAACAAACAAACAAGGTACTTTTATTGTCTTTTCCCAATAATGCAAATATTTTAGCATTCATGTTATAAAAGCCAGCCTGTACCTGCATCACCAGACTCATGACGGACCAGAAGTAATAGGGATTCTTGGGGACAATTTTATACAAGGCCATTCCTGCCTGAATGAGAGGACACACCCATTAACACTAGGCATTCTGCTTATGAATCTATCTTATTAATTTTCAGGGGAGCACAAAAACCTGTTTGCTGGTCACGTGTGTTTTGCTTGAGCCTTCTCACCTGCTGCATCTTTTTGTATTCTCCCACACGAGCATACGCCATGAAGAGGTGAGAGTGATACTCTTCGCTTAGAGGAACTTTCTTCACTGCAGCCTCATAAAGCTTGGTGACCAACTCCGCTGCAGACAAGACGCACATACTTAACACTCCGTCACCCAGTGTTACTACCAGCCTGTGTGTGCATATATACTCACGACGATGCATCTCTCTGTACAGTATAGTCAGAGCTTGAAGTGAGTTGTCATCAGTGGGCTCAAGAGTGGCCACTTCCTGGGCCAAAGTGAAAGCTTCATCCTGCTTTCCGGTCCTCTGAAGGCCAATCGCCTTCAGGACCTGGAGGGAGCAGAAAAGACACAAAGAGTTTAGATAGAAGTAAATGAAAAAAAAATTTAACAGTATGGCTATTAACACAAAAAAGGCAAGTTAACAGAGCCACAGCCATTTCAGAGGGTTTCAAGTACTGCTACAATCACAATGGCAACCCAAACAAAGGTTTTCTACTACATAGTTTCAAAGACAAGGATGCACTAAGAACTTACAAGTTTATAAGACTGTTTTTGATATCACAAAGATTTACATTTGTGTTGGCGTGAAGTTTTTTGTTTTTTTTTTCTTGTCCTTTTCTCCTTTTCCTGTCATAGAGCTGCATCAGTTCTTTCCTTTCTCCTCTCTGTGGCATGCTCCATTTTCCCCTACGGCATGTCTGCATCAGAAACTCAGCATTTAGTTTGATTTACAAATCAAATCAAGAAGCTCATTTCACAGTTATAAATCTGAGCCACAGATATATTCTGAGCCACTTGACCTGAAACTTGTCTTTGGACTGTTGCATCACAGAATAACATTAGTATTACTGGTCTGAGAATCCCTGTTGACAAGGTTAACTTAACTAGGACTAGCATTTATCACTAGTTCTTTCAGTGTCCGTTTTATTATTTATTTATTTTTAAAGTAGATATCAGTTAAAATAGGTTTACATTTTAGTTAACAGCCAGTATTTGCTTTCAAGTTCACATCTTTGAAACTTGGGTCTGGTTTCAAAAAGATACCGTACACTGGTCTGTAGGATAAGACCAATCTTTACTATTTAAATACTGTTTAAAAATAATTAGATACTTAGACCTACAATCACCTCTATTACCCAGCAGCATTCAACAACAAAGATTGGGGGGGGGGGAAATAAACAACAACAATAATAATAATAAATAAAAGCTGGCTTATAAATTAATATGAAACCCACTTTATAGCATTTGTTGAAACATAAAGTGCTGTTAGATTCCCTGTAAGTTCCATCATTAAAATTGTTAACTAGCCACCAATAGAGCTTGGGATCATGACATCACCAACGCAATGCATTATGGGACTGTTGTTCATGCAAGTCCAAGCTAATAATGGACTAAACAGATATAGAAGTTGATTTTGAGTTTGAAAGTTAAATTGTGGCGATTAGAAACTCATCAGAATGGTGAGCTGCTGTGGTGTAAAATGAAACAACTGTACATATGACCAGAATGGAGATTTCTGAGCTTTCCAGATTAGAAGCAGCAACAAGGACCTGAGATGACCATTGTCATACTAGTAAGATATAATTATAACACATTTAACTATTTCACATGTCGTAGGGCTGTTGCTACGTTACACATCTTAGATGTGGCAGTTATCTTGGCTGTAGCTACACGGCAGCATAGCTAGAATCAAAGAAAATCCTTATGCTTGTTTTTTTTTTTTTTTTAACAACAGCTTTTCAAAAGCAACATTGTGATCCTGACTAGGTGCTACTGTTACACTTCAGGCACACATCTGCTACCTTGTTACAGGCTGCAGGGCTGCTGCAACATAGCTAACACAAACATCTTTATGCTTTTGGTTTTTTTTTTTTTAAAAAACAGATTTTGAAATGCGACAGTGTTATTATGACTGGGTACCATTGTTACACCTTGGACATAAAGAAGTCGTCTGATCATATACACAGGTCAGAGCTCTGGGGAAAATGTAATGGGGAGGGACAACAATGAACTGTGTAAAGCCGAAGGGCTGATTTATAACCAACAGAGAAATACTGGATGTGTGTTACTCTGTGCTTCAGTGCAGTTAAACTGTTAGCTGTTTACATCAATGTGCTTCTCTCCTACTCTCTACACTCACTTATACTGCATTTTGATACAGCAGAATTCACAAATCTGTTCAAGTACACTATTTTTCTGTTCCTGTCACCAGACAACAGAACAACAATCAAACACTGATTTTTAATGTGGCCCAAAACACTATGGGGAAAAACTGCTAACTCGAGCTAGGCTGCTCTGCTCTGCAATGTTCTACATTCACATACGTTAAAAACAAAGACTGTGCTGACAATTCAGCTGTATTTAAAAGTAAAGCGCCTAACACTCAGACTTAGGCCAAATTATACTTTCTGCTTCCGCAAGTCCACTAAGGTCTGCATAACTTAAATTTCATCATCAGACCGTGAGTGCGGGGGTCCGTGTGGACGTCCACGTGCCTGCCTGTTTTTGTGACTTGTCCAAGGAGAATTTATATTACAATGCACCAACTACGCATGTGGCCCAGGCGACAAACTTCAAGCGGACTTCAAAGAAGTACAACAGGAATGACTGCTAGGCCGTCGGGTCTCCAGCTGTCCGTGTCTGCACCAGAGTATTATCGAGGGTTTAGAACCCACAGGGAGTCTCATTCAGGTCTGCATCCTCAGCAGTGTAGGTTACGGAATGAGCTGTGTTGCTCCTATTGGCTGCTTCTCTCTGTCACTCAGACCTCTTCCTGAAAGGGGTGGGTGTACCAGCCATTCCAATTCAATTTAAAGCTACAGACACTGAAAAACCAGGGGTATACAGGCATGGTACAGAAAATTGATCTGTCTGGTATTTTGGGCTGAAACTTGAAATATACATTCTGGGGACATGTGAGACTAACATTAAGATGTCTTGAAGTGAGAGGATATGGGACCTTAACTGTCATTTTAATCAGCTTGATCTACTCAGTCATCATTTATCCATTTTAAATTTTTCTGAATATATAAAATCAGGAATCCTACCAATTTTTTTTTCATTTTATATTAAAATCTAATTATTTAGCTGTAACTTCACAGCAATAAGGTGAGAGCAACTCAAAATGAAAACATGGATCAAACAGATAAGACACAGTTTATGTATGGAACTGTGGTATCTTGATTTGCAGTGGAAACAAAGGTGAAGTTCAAACTTTAAGTTTTACACATCTACATCTAAAATGTTGCTAAGCACCATTTAATAATTATTTCAATGTGTGAACATTCTCCAAGATGAAATGCTATCAAAACACATTTATACTATCTGCAGAACAGATTCAAAGTCCAGCTGCAGAACCTTAAGGTCATCCCAGCCTCATCTTCTCTGTAATATTCAGATCATCAGATCACTCATCATGCCAGTTGCAACATGTATTTTTCCAGTTTTTACAACAGAACAAATGATCATTGTTTTTAATGTGTCTAAAGCAGACTTTATTTAAATAGTTATTACTACAGTAAATGTTTCACTGCAGAGGAACAGGCTGCCAACCTTACAGCTGCCTTACTACTCAAACTTACAGCGTTAGAAAGATATAGCCTACAGGTTTTATTCTGAGCTGATAAAAATTAAAAAAAATCACAAAAAAAAAAAAAAATCGACAAGATCCAGTGATTACCATCTCATTCCTTGATTATAAAAGCGCTTCCTTAAATATAATGAATAATGAATGAAAATCTAACTGGGACTTCAATGTTTGTAAGGACAAACCACGCAAATCAATATGCTCCAATGTGTGCTTTGATATTAACTGTATAAATGAGGAAATTAAAATGTGAGTCAGTCACTCACTTCAGCTGCAGCAAGAGGGAAGGAGTCAGAGAGAAACTTATGGTTTGTTGAAGAAAACCATCCAATGAGCAGGTTAGGTTCACAGAGTTACCACAGTGACTGACTCAGGGTTTAAGTTCTCTTTGTGGAACTGAAAACCCAGAGTTTCCCTAATCCCAAGATTAGAAACTCAGTTTTCACTAAAACCAGGATTATACTTTCCATGTCCACGAGTCTACTGGAGTGCTCGTCACATAAATTTCATCATTAGACAGTGAGTTTGAGGGTCCATACACAGCCTTTCCAACCAGCTGTCCTGCCCTGCTGCAAACCTCTTAATAGTGTGCATGAATTTCCCATGTTACAGGTACTAGATGTGCGGGAATCCATTAAATTATCGCAACAGCTGCAACTAGCACTGAAAATCAAGCCTGAGCAAAAACTCTACACTTTCCTCTTCATACTTTGGCACTTCCAATATTGTGATTATTAGAGCAGATCAATATCGACACTGAAATTTCATATAATGTACTGTTTTATACAAAAGCTCCAGTGACCTATAGTCCTGCACAGGTTCCAAAAAGTACTGTGCACTCTCTTATACTCATGCCAACAGTGGAGGAACCCTCACAGAACACCAACAAAGCTCAACACTTTCAGTAAGAACAGTCATTTAGTCACCCACCTTGGCACAGTGCAGGTCCTTATGTTTCTTCAGCAATTTATCTGCCTGCTGTATCGCCATTTTATTATTGCCATTGTCAAGGTAATCTGGGGAAGCACAAGGACAGCATTACTTTTATTAGTGATCTGTTAAGTGAACTGACAAAGTTATTCAGAAACTATTTTGGTTGTGGAATCATTGTTTTTTTTGTTGTTTTTTTTTCAAGCAAAAATATCAAACACTGAGTGGTCCCGGCTTCTCAGTTTCTTGTTTTGTTGTTTGACAGCAGGGTGGTAATTTAAGGGTTTGGAATGTTCTTTAAACAAAATTAGACATTAAGATATTAATCTGGGCTACAGATGCTTTAACTTCTAATATACCTGGTAAAATGATCTGCAGATAATGAAAACAACTGCCAGTAAAACTTTCACTGTAATTAAATACAGCTTATCTTAGTGAATGGTTAAAGTATGCGGCTGCAGACGCAGACAAGAGACACCTCAGTTCAGCCTCCTCAGTACAGCTGGGTGCCAAATTTAACCGTGCCAGACAGCACACTGTGATTATGTCATGTCTATTCTCTCGGTTCAAACTGTCATCACAGGACGGAAAAGTTGCCAAAAACCTACAGAAACCAGAGGAACCCTGACTTGTAGTTAAGACCCGGGGCTGACTGAGTTTAACGTCTAAGCGGCAATAACTGCAATACAAACAAGTTTAGGTTTACTGTGGAGAGGAGGGTAAGTACTTGTAGTTTAAGCTTCACTCCCAAAGTAATGCATCGAGAGGGAAAAACCGCACACACATATATATATATATATATATATATATATAAAACAATGCGCACTCAGTTCGTACACTTGAAATAGTTTTATTTTTCCGTCAGCGCAAAACTAACAGTAAATGACAATAAAACGGCAGCAAAACTGGTGCGATTTCTTTGACTTCCCCTGATGGAAAAACACCATCAAGTCCATTATTTCCGTTATTTATCAGCACTGTTACTGAGAGGTCCGCGAGCTGACAGCCCAGCGCCAGCTAGCTAGCATTACATCTCATACGATAGAGTTAGCTTGAAGCATTGTCCTTAAACTATGAACCTAATTCTAGCTGGAAGCTAACAGTGGAACCTTTAGCGTGCTACGAAACAGCTAAAGCGTCACACTGGCGTCAATCACAAAGGAAATACATGTCAGGCGGAGGCAGCCAACCTGCACAAATGAACAACTTTTCTTTTTGTCCACTTGCAGCATGTGCAGGAGCTTAGTGACTGACTGCAGCTTAGCTGACACATTAGCAGGCTAAGCTACGCTGTTAAATAGCGCCTGTTAGCCAGAGGAGAAAGCACCTCGACTTTGAGAATGAGTCAAACCGAACGACATAGAAAAAGTCCGCACCTTTCAGCGCAATAACACCGCCGAGAATCTCTACAGATTTAACAAGGGGCAGACTGTTTCATTCAGAAACCCGCCGCTGGAGACGTGCTCTACCCCGGCTTGGTGGAAAACCGGGTAAGGTGCACTGTCATTGGGCGCTGCAGGCAGAAGAGTCCGTGGCTGGAGCTGGAGGGGCCGCATCGCTACCCCACGACTCCAGCAGCCTCCACTTTAAACATATTCCCCAGGATAGGGCACAACTACGTTTACCGAACCTCCATACAAGCAGAAATGTGTAAGTTCCCATTGAAACCTCACCGTATATAGGTCTGAGTCTCCTGTCGTTTGGGTCTTGCACATGGCCTCTCGCCGCCATGGTGTAGTTTACCTGCTGAGTAGATGTTCACGCATGCGTATTCGAAGCGGCCTCAGGAGCAACTGAAGGATTTTATTTCTCGCTGAAAGCGCAAAAAGTATTGTACATTACTGTCAGTACAAAAGAGATCATTTTAAAAATCTGACCTACTTAGCTTCAGCTTGTGGCCCTCATAATTCACAAATGTATATCAATAAGTCAGTTCTTACTTTTTAGCTAAGAGTCTGACTTGATCTCATAATTTTGACATTTAACCCATAATAACAAAACACTGAGAGCAGCCTGCTGGCTAACGAAAAGAAATATGATTTATAATTGAGAGAAGTAGGTTTAAAATAGTTTGTTTGTGTGCGTGTGTTTGTGTCTGTGGCAGATTAAATGTTAGTTAGATAGAAAAGAATTGTTGTTTATCATCTGATAAGTTTAAGGGGGGGAAAAAAGTGGTTAGGCTGTGATTTAAATGAATGCTAATACATGAGGGGCACAAACTGGAGCTAGACTGACTATCATCTGTCTCCATCTCCCCTATCCCCTGCATCACCTTCTGTCATACCAAGCCTCTGCATGTCCTCCATATATGAATCTTCTCTGTTGTCTTCCTCTTTTTCTCCTGCCTGGCAGATTCATCTTCAACAGTCCAACATATCCACCATCCCTCCTCTTTATGTGTCCAAACCATCTCAGCCTTGCCTCTCTAACTTTATCTCCAAACTGCTCAACCTGAGCTGTCCCTCTGATATACTCATTTCTAATCCTGTCCATTCTGGTCACTCCCAACAAAAGTTTTAGCATCTTCAACTTTGCAACCTCCAGCTCTGCCTCTGTCAGTGCCACTGTCTCCAAATCATACATTATAGCAGGTCTTGTAAAGCGTCCTTTTCGCTCTTGCTGCTATCCTTCTGTAACAAACCATCCCTGGCACTCATCTCCCCCCACTCCACCCTGCCTGCACTCTCTTCTTCACCTCTCTTGTGTCCGCTGCTTCGAATGGTTAACCCCAGGTATTTAAACTCATCTCCCTTTTTCTTTTCTCCAGTGCATACCTCCACCTCTCCAGGCTCTCTTCCACCTGCTTCCTGCTCTCACTACAGATCACGTTGTCTGCAAACATCATAGTCCATGAGAACTCCTGTGTGACCTCATCTGTTAAGCTGTCCATCACCATTGCAAACATGAAGGGGCTCAGAGCAGATGCCTGTTGTAATCCCACTTCCGTTTTGAAGCCATCTGTCACTCCTACCGCACACCTCTTCACTCTCTCGCTGTTCTTATCCATGTCCTGCACCAGCCTCACATACTTCTTTGCCATTCCTAACTTCCTTATGCAGTACCACAGTTCCTCTTTTGGCACCCTATCATATGCTTTCTCTAGATCCACAAAGACAATGCAACTCCTTCTGACCTTCTCTGTACTCCTTGATCAACACTCTCTCTGACACCATACTGTTGCTCACTGACTGTTACTGCTCTTCTTAATCTCACTTCAACAACTCTTTCCCATAACGTCATGGTATGGCTCATTAACTTTATCCCCCTGTAGTTACTACAGTTCTGCACATCACCCTTGTTCTTGAAAACTGATACTAGTACACTTCTTCTCCATTCATCAGGCATCCTCTCACTCTCCAAGATTGTGTTAAACAATCTGGTCAAAAACTTTTCTGCCGTCTCTCCTAGGTATCTCCATACCTCCACAGGCATGCCATCTGGACCACCTGTCTTTCCACTCTTCATCCTCTTGATCACTGCCCTCACTTCTTCCTTACTAATCCTCTGCTCTTCCTGATTCACTCTCTCTTCTCTATCCTTCCTTCTTGCGCTTTCATTTTCAGCATTCATCAGCTCCTCAAAGTACTCCTTTCATATTCTCAACACACTCTCTTCACTTGTTAGTACACTTCCATCTCTATCTGTAATCACCCTAACCGGCTGCACGTCTCTTTCAGGTTAATCTCTCTGTCTAGCCAATCGATACAAGTCCTTTTCTCTTTCCTTAGTGTTCAGTCTCACATACAACTCACGGTAAGCCTTTTCCTTTGCCTTTGCCACCTCTCTCTTTGTCATATGGCCAGCATCCCTGGGTACATCTGAATAGTCCATTTTGCTTTAGAAGGTTCCTAACTGGGTGAAGTGAACCAGAAGTTTCTGCGTGACAGCCATAATAATGTTCCAATTCTCCAAATACTAAGGAAAGGAGCTTCAGTGCTTCCTTTATTAACTCATTTAGCATAGAATACACTTGACCATCCACGAAAGGAGAGAAGATAATTCATTGCGACGCACCATCAGACCATTCATGAAAACCATCAACAAAACTGACTTGCTAAAATGTTTTGACGTGCTGTTAAACGCACAGCTGAACTCTGAACATCACACTGCTGTAAGAAAATCTGCTTCTTGTCGAACGTCTTGTCGTACTTCGGGTCAGCTGTGATGAGTGATGGATGGAGAGAATTTTACTTCGGTCACTGAAACCTAAACAAGAAGTAGGAACTGAGTTACACTTGATCACTATCCAGCAGGTAAATATAAGAATTTAAGATGCATTTAATTTTCTAGGTTATGGGGCGGATTTAATAAGTGGGACAAATTGTTGCGATGACGCAATCGCAGGGTGATGTACTAACAGTGTATCAGTGCGCTATAATTTATATACAAAGACCAGTTCGTTTCAGTAATAACCAGCGTCCTTCCAAGAGCAACATAAATTAGGCCCTCAAAAACGAGCAGACCCGATGAGGGAGCGTGAGGGAAAGAGTAATGTAGGGCCTGCTAACCAAACTAATGCAGTGTGAGTTCCGGTTATACGCATGTTTCGCTCTGAAAACAGTGTGGCAATTCAGATAGGCTAATGAGAGGAGGATGAAGGAGATTCAACAGGCTATGCTAAGGGACAACTCTTGTGATTGAATTGCTGTGCGTCAGAGCCCGAGGCCTGAAACACAGGTAGAGTGCAGGAGAAATGCATTATTACAAACTAGTGTACAAACCTGAAATCTGTTTGTAACAGCCGACCTACCTGCACGATGTGTACGAGAACACAAAACATTATTTACCGTCAGATCACGAGCCGTCCCTGTGTTAACGAAAGTATTGTTACTGTTCCACATGCGTAAATGCGCGCATCGCTGTTTTTTGGTTTTGTTAGTTTTTTCGAGCAGTCACATACTATAACATTCAGGCATTAATCTAACACACTAACATATAGTCCCATTAATAGTTATATTTCGACAGACATTTCAATTTGGTTCGTTTAGAGATTAATAGAGCCACGTCGCTCGCTGTGTGCGCACTGCTGAGGCTGAGTTCATTTCTGCTCAGTTTCATCAAAATACCAGTATTACTGAGGAGCAGAAATACGTTGGGCTCGACTGAGTTAAGAGCTACGGGACAGAGGCAAAGTTTTGGCACTGCACTCACAGCTTTGAGCCATCAACTCGTGCCAATTACGCACTGGTTGTGATAACACCTCCCCCTAGACTCCTAGAAGCGACTAACTCAACCACATCAGCCATAATACATGTTTTGTTTTGTTTTTTCGGCGTTAAATTTATCAGTTTGCAGTAAACTGCGTGCCACAAACCTCGGTAAATCACCTTTGCGATATTCATTTAAATATTCTCCTGAAAGGGAACTACTACAAATACATATGCCATAAGGACAGCCGCAAAAATACACGATTTTCAGTCGCAAAACCGACATCGTTGTCTCTTTAGTAAATCCAGACAGTAGCTATTTAACCCCAAAAGAGGGTTTTGTGCTGCCACAGAATGTTAATAAATTTGGCCCTACATGTCCCCTTCCCTTTAAAATTCCAATCTTTGTAATGAAGTGATATTTTTCACAGGCTGTTCTCGTTTGCGTGGAGTTGTGTTGAAGTAAGATGCGCGTTTTGTAGTCCATTTAATGAATTCTCCTACCCACCTTGCCTTGATCTCGTGACGTTTTCCATCCAGATCAAAGAAATGTGGCTAGGAAAAGGAGATAGGAGTTAATATTTTGGACTTTTTGAACGTACCCCCAAGTAGGGTGACCAGATCCCAACAAACTAAATGTGGGGCTAACACTGTGTTTGTGTGGGACACGTCAACAATCCTGAGATCTAACTTAAAAATACAATACCACACAATACAATGACACACCTGACAGATTTGCACCTACCATAATGGAAACTCTAGGTCCCCTTGCCCCATTTGCTAAATCTTGGGGTGAATTTTGATGCAGCTTTCACTTTGGATGCTCACGTTAAATCTCGTTCACTCCTGCTTTTATCACTTAAGAAATTATTGCCAATTTGAGTTCCATTGTGTCACACGCTGAACTGGAAATTGTTATTCATGCCTTTATTTCATCACGTCTGGGTTATTGTAGTTTATTGTTCACTTGTCTTAACGAAACCTGTCTGGAACGTCTGCAGGTTGTTCAAAACGCTGCTGCGAGGCTTCTGACTCAAGTCTTCTAAGTATTAACATGTCACACCGTTGCCAATTCAGTTACTCTGGCTCGCCATCAACTTCAGAGTCCACTTGTGAAAATGTTCTGAGTATAATAAAAAAAGCCTTCGCTTCAAATACATTGGGCAGAAGCAGGACTTTAGCAAAGTGCATCCTTTTTACAAAATCCACTGTCCTTCCACATTTCTCTCCTTAATGCCATACCTACCCAACATCATCTCATTATCTCTGTTTCCTTCTCCTACACGTCCACTCCAATCACCACTCTCTTCCCCCGGGAACACTCCACGTTTTTATCCAACTTACTCCAGAATTCCTCTCTTTCCCTTCTGACATGCAACCTGTGGGGCATGTGCACTGACACTGAACATCACACCTTCAATTTCCAGGTTCAATCTCATAATCACTCTCTACACCTCCACAACACTGTTCACATCTTCCTTCACGATTACTCCTACGCCATTTTGCTTCCTATCTACACCATGCTAGAACAGCTTTATAATCGAAGCAGCCCAATATCATATAAAAGTATTGGTGACAGTGATTTATGGAAAACAGAAAAAATGCTGTATTTGTATTAAAACATTTTTGTGAATACAAAAAAATAGTAGTTGTGCATTTATCACACCTCTTGTATTGCCATCTGTGTACAGAACATATAAAAATAGCACAAAAATTAGATGATCTCTGAGCCTTATTTATATTTCAAATGCACTAAAGCTAAAAAAGTGACCCAAAAGCCTAAAGGCAGGTATACATCTAATGCTTATATAGATGAATCCCCCCCTAAAACAACACAAAGGCAAATTTAAAGCAAGGCTTTGTACGGCTCCCTTGTAGCAATAAAAGCAGAGACTTCAATTAAATAAAAAATAAAACAAACAATTCTGCTTTTAGTGTAAGGTTGGTCATCAGTGTTTTAACATTAAACAAATTATTTCATTTTGGTAAGTCTATATCCATCTATCGATATTCTGTTCTCTTAAAAAAACACTGATCTTTGATCAGTTAATTAAATCGTCTTTAGAAATGATTTAACAAGTTTAAAAGAAATGAAAAAGGCCAGTACTGTTAAATTATTTCAGGTTATAGTAGACAATAAATTGGAGTTGCCTCAGGAAGGGCATCCAGCGTAAAAACTCTGCCAAATGAAACATGTCTATGAACCATATATAAATGATGTCAAAGCTTATTTTGATACTATAGAAAACAGCTTTTGGCCCACATGAACAAACACCAACTACTATTTGAAATTTTGGCCATGTTTAATATGAACATTCATCATTGAATTCAGAAAGTATTCAGACCCCTTTTTTATGTTGTGTAATTTTAAATGGGTGAAATTGACATTTTTGTCACAGACTATATGAAATAACCCACAATGACAAAGTTATAAAAAATAATGAAAACAATTAATTTGAAAAGTATCTGAACCCTTTGCACCAAATTGTGGCAGTACATCAGGGTTTAACTATTCATAAGATATGTCTCGATCATAGACCGTTTATAAAAGATGGCCATAACAACTGTGACATCACCTAATTTTTAGTAAAGTCCGTTTTTTCAAACCTCAAGCACCTTGAGTTTTGAAACCAGACATGATGAGGGAGAGGTGGATCTCATACGGTAGCAACTTGTCAATGACAAGGAAGCCCCACCCTAAATCATACCCTGCTTTGTCATCCTTTTTCATTCTAATGGGAACCATAATTTATAAAATATTCAATTCAATTTTATTTATATAGCGCCAAATCACAACAAAAGTCACCTCAAGGCGCTTTATATTGTAAGGTAAAGACCCTACAATAATAATATAAATAAACATCATGTTGTATTCAATAGGACTTGAAACCAGCAACAGACATCACAAACTCATCAGAAAAATGTTTACTGAGGTCACAGAGCAGAAAGTCTGTTTTCTGATAGGCTTCTATACAACTGGACTTCTTTTTCTAACCAGAGTAGTTACTCCCTGTAGGCCACTGCAAAGAATGTAGATGTAAGACACCTCTACATTGACTTAACTTTTTTCAGGTCAACTATGCCCGTCTTTAATAGTCTATGGTCTTGATTGACAAACTGAATTGATTGGATATGCAAAAAACCTACTGTATGGTATGCTTAAAAGCATAGTAAAAAGTAAAGATCATCCCCACAAGAAAACACACAAATAAATCCGTAAACACAACGCCAATTCACTTATTTTTTCAAATTTATTAGATATTCTGTTATGTTCCATTGTCTAGACCTTCTGTCACAGCTTGCAAGCTGTGGGAAAAAAAAAAAAAGAACTAATTTTTATTACATTCACTACTAATTCCCCTGAATTTTGCCTTATCAGAAAAGAGAAGACTGAATACACTGTGAATCTTTGTCTTTCAAAAACAAACAAACAAAAAAAAAAAAACAGAAGAAAAAAACCCAGTAGATTTCGCAGATGCTTTTTCATGATTACAATAAAGAAAAACAGTATTTTGGACTCCGTCTGTTCCCTAAGCTTCTATCCCTCCCCTCACAGTCATACCCTGGCTGGCATCACTGGTAATGCTACAAAACTATACATCACACAGGCTCTTCCAAGTCTACAGGGCAACTCCCGTCATCAAACTCACTCAGGCTTTTCACTCCTCGTCATATAATTCTGAGGTCAAGCTGAATGGAGTTGGATTATGGGAGAGGCCCACCCTTTAAAGGAAACTTCCTTCTTGTGTGATGCAATTCAAGAGCTTCTCAAAAGCATCAATAGATCAAACCAAGAGAAAAGAAAATCGAAAGAAAAAAAAAAAGAGCATGCAAATTAGCTGTTTTGTTAAACCTTTTTGTCCTCGTACTGGTGATATAACAGGTCCATGTCATGCTTGTACAGATGTGAAACATGCCAGTGTTCCTGGAGTTAGGAACATCCTGCAACATCTATCCCTTTATCTGTGTAGCTGTACATTCATAAGCATGGATGAGGTACAGTTAAATCAACACGTGGACAGTTTGCCCTGCTTTAGCAGCATGCTATCCACAGAGCTGTTATGTGCTCCACCAACATTACAACTTCCTTAAAGTTACTTTTAGCAGTACAGTATTAAATGATAAACCTGACAATGCTGATGAGTGTTTTATATGTAAAGTCGGGCCTTTTATAAAGTACACTTATAAGGCTCTCTTTTACCTGTTCAACAGAAACCACACACAGATAGGTTCTATCAAAACCTACGAATTTTGGAGACACACACTGATCGAAAGCCTTAACCAAACTATGTCATGATCATAAAAAACATCCTAAATATTTTACACTGAGCCCGACCTGATCTGTGTCAACTTCAATACGAAAAAACTCGGCTCGTGCTGTGATAAACTGCCTTAACCTCAAGTCAATGCAGCTAGAAAACAAATAGTGACCGAGGAGCAACCTTTTTTCAAAATCGAGGCTCTGACTAGATCACTGCAAGAGTCAAATTTACAGTCTGACCTCATACTACACTACTTTCTTGTAGTTAAGGTAGGTGAAACGCTTTAAAAAAAAAAAAAAAAAAAAAAAAAGGGGGGGGGGAAAAAAAAAAAAAAAAAAAAAAAAAAAAAAAAAAGCTTTTGTGGAGGTTTGGGAGTCCTCCAGTTAAAGCCCTAGCCAAGGAGAAAGGCCATGCAGCGACAGCATGAGGCAAAGTTCAAGCGGCTGCTGGTGGTGTGAGAGCACTCAGAAGCCTTGATCTTATGCTGAACATTAACCATCTCAGTCCCCAGAGTGACAGTCTTTTAAGAGTGAAGGCAGTTAAAACAAACAAGCATACAGATGCGTACGCTAACACACAGGTTTAAAGCACAGACTCTCCTAGAGGGTGCCAACCTGCCCTCTAAACAACACACACGAGCCACTTGGGCAAAGCCGCTCTGCAGCGGCTGTAGACATGCAGCGACAGTTTAAAAGTGAGGAGTTGCTGTTGTCCACATGCACTTGTGTCGAAGAGAGGGGTAGGCAACAATAAATTACCCATCATGCATGAGCATTGAGTTTTGTTTTTAAACCATAAGAAATAGACATGGATCTGCCTCAGAATTCAAACTAAAGAAAGAAAAAAAAGCCAGACATAAAGGGCCAGTGAGACGAGGGGAGAGAAGATCGAGAAAAACCTTTACCAGGACAAGAATATCGACAATACTGAGGGGAGAGACAAGGTTTAAAGTAGAGACAGACAGTTATAATACACGGAGAAGGTGGGGAAATCGATGGTCCGATACCTGCTTCAATCATCTCATACAAATTTGTGTGGGAACGTGTAGCTAAAAACAACATTCTAATGAATTTAAAAGGCTCGACTTTGTGAGTCACCATTTACACACCTGGATAAAAACAAAGCCCATTGGAATAATTAACTAACAATTACATATCAGGCAATTTACGATCTGTGCAAAGAGTTTTTTTTTTTCTTTTTATATGAATGCAAAACCTTTTTTTCCTTGTTTTTTTTCCTTGTTTTTTTTTTTTTGTTGTTTTTTTTTTTTCTTCTCTGAGTGAACAGGAGGGTTGTGACTGGGGGTAGGATCTGTACAGTACTGTTAACCAATCATGTCAAAC
>VUQS01031328.1:0-12607 GCA_015108495.1 Heterochromis multidens | reverse complement strand
ATATATGCCCCTGAAATGTAACAATATATGAGGTAGTGCAAAACAAAGATACTCAGACTTCAAAACTGTCCTTACAGTCATGTGAAAAAGAATGTTTTCACAGGAGTAGCTATGCAGTCATGTAAAAAATGAAGTACACTCTTACTGCTTCCATAAGAGTTAAGAGGGTAAGTAGCAGTCAGGTGCTGCTAATCAAATGCACTTAGTAAACTAATGATCAGTAAGTGTGGCCATTTCTATAAAAGCAGAAGTTTCAGCAGTCTGGAGCATTCACCCCAAGGTCAGACAATGTTCAGAGAAACAGCAAAAAACCCAAGAGCTACATCTCAGACTCTACAGGCCTCAGTTAGCATGTTAAATAGTATGACTTGTTTGGAAGGGTTGCCAGAGGAAAGCCTCTTCTCTCTAAAAAGAACATGGCAGCACAGCTTAGGTTTATTGCATCTGAACAAACCACAAGACTTCTGGGACAATGTCCTTTGGACACATGAGATCATAATGAAGATTTCTGGCCATAATGCACAGTGCCACGTTTGGTGAAAACCAAAATATCAGCACAAACACCTCATACCAACTGTTAAACATGGTGATGGAGAGGTGAAGATTTGGGGCTTGTTTTGCAGCCACAGGACCTGGGCACCTTGTAGTTATTGAGTCACCCATGAACTTCTCTGTATACCAAAGTATTCTAGAGTCAAAAGTGAGGCGATCTGTCTGACAAATAAAGCTTGGCCCAAATTCAGTCGTGCAACAGGACAGTGGTCTCAAGCACAGCAGCAAATCTATAACAGAAGGTGTTGCAAGTCCAACACTCATTGTAAAGAAGAGTGGGTGAAAATTTCTCCCCAATAATGTGACTGATAAACTGATAACTGATAAAGTAATTCAGAAAATTATTACTTCAAGGTATTGCTGCTAAAAGTGGTTTTACAAGCTACTGAATGATGGGGTGTACTTAGTTTTTCACAGGACTGCATAGAGTCCTGTGAAAACAGATTACAGATGAAAATCCTAAATGTAGCTTGTTTGTTATGTGGGAAAAACAAATGGAACTTTTATATATCACATAATGAAATTATAATTATAGATTTATATAATATCTATTTAGATAAACACATCTAAACACATGTATAGTGTACATTGGGTTAAATTGCATTAAAGATTCTAACATGATTTTAAAAAGAGCTGTGGCTGCAGAAAGCTTTTTTTTTTTTCTTTTACTCTCCAAAGTGTCAAGAAATAACTGAATGACTGTCCCCATCTCCACACACAACCACATCCTGTAAAGGTAACCACTCTGCGTCAGTTCACTTCCTTTTCACTGTGTGACTCAGAGTTCATCAATTGCACTGATGACATAAGTAATATAACAAAAATAGATTTGTTCTCTTTTACACAAAAGGTTACGCAAAAGGGACTCAGCTTTGCACAATGAACAGTGTTGTTTAGTGGGTCAAACTGCCCTGTGTACCTACTTTCCTCCTTATGAAGATGTCTCAGGAGTTTACTTAAAGCAGTGAAAGGCTTTATTCAATGTACCTTAAAAGTCAGCCCTAAATTACCCTGCCTGTTATAGTGCAATGATGGCAGCTAAGACTCTTATTTTTCAGCAGTGAAGAACTACATGTAGAGAAAGTCATTAAAAGTCATATACTGCCCTCTAGTGAGCAGAGATGCCATGTAACTTTTAGTATATTCAAGAACTTGTTTTATTTAGAGCAAGAAATGATGAGTTTACATTTAGGAAAGTAATTATGATAAACATGCTTTTAAAGATTAAATTAATAAAAATTATTTAATAAATTAATCATTTTATTTATGTGCATGAATGGATTCTAGTGAACTACAGTAACATTTTTTTTATACTGGTATCCTATCTGTTCACTCTGCAACCTTATCCTCTACTTATTGACCATCATCACTGTTAGCAGGGGGCTGGGTTATTTGCTGTTCAAATATGACAACACTATTTAAAGAGGGAAGTATTTTACTGCATACAAATTATGATTATCAAAATTTCTTCAAATATAGAGCTGTTCCTCTCTATCGGCCCATCACTTGCAAAGCCAACAAACTGTGCTTGTAACACTTCTTCAGAAAACCCTTTATAGCAAGTCTTTCTAACTACAGGATGCTGTAGATGGCAGCATCAGTGCATAACTGTAGTTTAACACAATAAAAATAAGAAGCTGATAACCTCTTCTTTATAGGGAATTATGATGTAGATGATCAGGCAAGTGGTTGACTTTTTTTATTTTGTGATTTTCTTGTAAAATCTGAAAATTTGAATCCTTTTCACTTCTCTTTTATTAAGTTAACAGTAGTTTTCTCTCTAAAACAGCAGTGCTTAGTGGCCACATAGTGTGATCAATACTGTCATGGGATCATGAGCACTGAAAGTGAAAGTCAGTTTCTGATTTGATTGTTTTTTGTGATTTTTTAGATCGTTTCAAGATACAGCGCTAAAAATCAGAGCCCTTGCCCCCCCGGCAAGTCATTGTTGCTTGTGAAAAGCTAGAATTTTATTAGTCTTTTACTTATCGCTAATTAGGCAATATGTGTGTCTATGTGTTGCACCCATAACAGTTTATGAATGGAGCTGGATAATCAAGCTAGACAATGTTAACTGATAATTTTGCACTCCGTTTGGCTCCAAAAAAAAAAAAAACATGGCGGCAGCCAAAATGCAAACTTTGAAGCCTCAAAATGCTACGTACCAACATCCATCTTTTATAAACTTTTTAAAAACTCAACAGACTGAAACCACCACACTTTATTACATACTGCATGTCCTTTTGTTTTTAGCATTATACATCAATTATCAACATCAGAATACATATGGCTCTGATTTCAAGGTACATAAATCACTCAACAAAATACCCTGTCTGGACAAACGATACAAAGTGCACAAATAAAGTTGGTTCGAGTCAACTGCATCACAAGACAGAACGGCTGTTGTGTGTTTTTTGAAAAGAAAAACCAACTTAATTAAAGCTTACATTCAGAAACCTCATCTGAGGACAGTTTAAATGGGACAGTATTAATTAGCTCCTCTGGTGCTTAGAGAAGTAATGACGCCATGCATCATATTAAAATCTCTCTCACACACACGCACACATATATTCATACAAAATTAAACAGAAACATATTTGGCACCATATTTTAGCATAGAACATAAAATTCAACTTGCAATACAACAGTGTTCATACATGGAGGTAATATTTGAGTTTGGCACATTACAAGAACACTTTAAAAAGTTCATTTAATCCTATTTGTTACAGGCTCAGTCTTCACTAAAAGGTTTTTCTAAGAGTATAAACCCACTTACTGTATGTAACAAGAATTCCTCAACATTAAAATGGTCTTTCTAGAAGCCCACACAGCCAGTAAGCCTCATGAATAGCTACTGACTTGTGATTTCCATGTTACTGATATGACAAGGAAAGCACCATATTTCCTCAGAAAATCGGGTTGCGGTTCTTCGGCGCCAGAATGAGTAATGTAAACAAATGAGTTGAGTGTGACCTCTGTAAACCCTAACAGACATAATCATATATTGCACTCTAGAAAGAATCACAAGTCACAAAGGGGTTGTCCTGGCCTGTTCAAACCATCAAACAAAAAGTTGGTATATAGATATAGAATTAATAAGGTATTCAGTAATACTATGTTTATTATAACCTCTTGTGTATATTAACATTGATATATAGATTATTTCAACATTATGATATGAAAGATACATATTTATACATTGCTATGAATATAGGCAGCTGCTTCTGTTGAACGGAAGCGGCGCCAGATATAACATAATAACTATTCTACGTATTTTCATCCAAACAAATACAAATAAATGTGTTCACACGTGGCACACGAGGTAAACCGGTGTGAAACTCCATAGTGAATATGAATCGAAGCCTCCCATGCACAGAGAGGTTTCAATACAGGTCGAGACTGGTTTCCAAACAGGCCAGCGTGAACCTTAAAACCTCAGGATGCGTGCTAAGTAATGGCACACAGAAAAAGTACATCTCAGTTTAACCAGAGTTTTTGTTCAGTATGTGGTGCCATATTGAAAAATCAGTGAAAGCGCACGAAAAGGAAAAAAAAGAAAAGAAAAGAAAAAAGATCGGGGGCTGCACTGAACATCAATCTGCAATAAATAAAGTCAACATTGCCTGAGACCTACAACAATACAATCTCTTGTTTCCACCCTCTCTACCTCCACATACCTAGCTCATTTATATTTGCACCAACATATATATGAAATTCACATGAGTATTCTATCATATAGCAGCAGAAACACATATGCACTGTATACTGTATGGACAGAAAACAAGGAACATACTATTCCTTCATTTCGTGGAATCTGCGTTGACCTCAGTCTGTGGTGGGGCACAGTACTATGTGTTGAGATGTGAGCTGGTGAGCATATCCTTGGGAAAAACTCTAGCAATGTATGTTTGTCAGAGACAAAACCACATGTAAGTTTTATGCCTCAGGCTTGACTGGCAAGCTGCCCTGACTCCTTGGTAACTCCACTGTATCTTCCACAGATGTACCAAACCACCAATCAGAACCACCGACCCCTTATTAGGAACAAATACGCAACACTGACTTTACATGTAATTAGCCTGGTTCTATAGACATGCAGGCAATGTCCACCATCACAGATGGATAAATCACTAACAAGTTTAATATCAAATGATGAAACTTTGTGAAGCTCAGTTGGAAAAGAAAAAAAAAAAAAAGAGTGATTTTATACTTTATACTTAAAATGCCAGCAGCATGCATTTTGTTTTAAAAAAACAAAAACAAAAGAAAGAAAAAAATTGCCTGTAATCTTATTCGTAACATAACTCCACGTTTGTCTATGCAAATTTACTCCACACTGGAACTGAAACTCACAATATCCACAATCTTTAAGAAGAAGCAAATCTGCATCAAGCCACGCTCTAACTCTATTACAATTCTACTGCCAGCTTTATCAGAATGATCACATAAACATATCTGTAATCTACAGTCCTGCTCTAACACACTCTGCATGTTCTGCAACATCCCCAGCCTTCAAAAGCAGGGGATAAATAAAAAAAAGATACAGTTCTACCTTTTCACTCCTCTCTGCTTCTGCTCAACACTGCACTGACTACATCACACTGTTGCCTGCTTCGTCTAACTGAAACTCATGTGCAGAACTGAAACGATACTTTGTCACCGTGGATGGTGATGCTGTGATGTCAAGAAAGTAAGTTTTGCACCCAAATGTACAGCAATGACAGGGGTTCTCACACAGAGACCACCAGGTATAACAATGCCAGCACTGTCTGGACTGAGCAGCTACATGCAGCAGACAGTCGCAAGCATGTCTGTCTCCCCAAAGCTGTGGGGGACAGTAAAATGCCCGAACGGAGCCCTAAAGGGACTGCGACTGAGCCAAAATGAAGCCTTTAATGGTCAAAGAGCTGCCTGGTTGCCAAACTGTAACACCCCGTGGAGTCGTCTAAAGGCCGGTGAGGTCCACAATCGCCTTGATGAAGATGGTGTCGTCACGAATGTAAGTGTTCTTGCCATCGAGCTTGGAGAGCGGGCAGAATAGCGGACAGCCACTGGCGATGTTCATCTCACTCACGGGTCTCTGGAAGGAGGAGGAAGTGACATCAGGTCGAAAGGCATCGATGATGTGCTCTCTGTTGCTCTGGTCCAGCAGCATCAGAGTAACCTGGAAGTCAGACAAATGAGAGATTACTGTTCCAGGCTTGTAACAATATATGTATGTTTTCTTAAATAAAGCCTGAGCAACAAAACAGGGAATGGAAAAAGTTGAACCTGTCTTAAATGTGTGAAATATGGAGGAAAAAATATGACCCAAGTATAAAGACACTGCTCAAAAAATTATGACAATCTGTGCAGTTAGGAAGCATAAACCATCGTGTATCCATTTCATCTGCTTTGGTGCAAATGAAAGTGACAATAGGTGCACTGGAGAAACAACAACAAAAACAAAACAAAAAAGGGAATGTTGTGCAGATGGTGGCCACAGACCATTGCTCTCTCCTTATCTTTCCTGACTGATTTCTCTCTAGTTTTGCCTTTTGCAAGTGTCCTTGTCACTGCTGGTAGCGTGAGATGGTACCTGCAGCCCATTCAGGTTGCACAGGTAGTCCAGCTTCTCCAGGATTGTACATCCATATGAAAGGCACCAACCCAGCAGCAGGACCGGAATCTGCTCCTTTGTGCAAGGAGGAATAGGGAGAGCACTGCCAGAGCCCTACAAAATGACCTCCAGCAGGCTACTCGTGCAATTTTCTGACCAAACTATCAGAATCCGACTGCATTAGAGTGGCTTGAGGGTCTGAGGTCCTTTAGTGGAACCTGCGCTCACAGCCTAGCACCATACAGCTCAACTGGCATTCGACAACACCAGAACTGCCACTGGTGCTTCATCCTCTTCGCAAATGAGAGCAGGTTCACACTGAGCACGTGCGACAGGTGTGAAAGAGTCTGGTGAATGTTATTCTGTCTGTAACATCATCCAGGATGAGTGGTTTGACAGTGTCAGTGATGGTCTGGGAAGGTATATCCTAGGAGAGCCAACGGTACCTTGACTGCTGACCCATTGTCAGACTTTACGTTGGTGCAGTGGGCCCCGGATTCCTCCAGTTGACAAGACAATGCCCAGCTTCATGTGGCCAGAGCATGTAGGCAGTTCCTGCATGACAAAGGCATTGATGCAATTTTCTGGCCTCCAGTTGAGAACCTCTGAGACATTATGTACATCCGATGCTGCCAAATAGTGCCACAGACTGTCCAGGAGCTCAGGGATGCCCTGATCCAGGTCTGGTAGGAGATCTCCCAGGACACCATCCACCATCTCATCAAGAGCATGCCCAGATGTTGTCAGGAGTTTATAACAGCACTTTGCATTCATAAACATTACATTTTTAACTATGATTTTTGGTGCGATTTTGAATCCATCCTTCAAAGGGTTGATGATTTTGGTTTCCACTGACTTTTTTCCGTTGTTTTGTTCTCTGTGAATTACACAGTGTGGGCCAGTAAAGATTTTCAGCTTGAATATTTCATTAATCAAGATCTGATGCGTGACTTAAGTGTTCCCTTAATTTTTTTTTTTAACAAAATCAAATACCTGAATAAAATAATACATTAGCTAAGAAAAAAAGATTTGTATTTCTACATATGTTTCATTATATTATTTGTTTGGGTTATCCCAACCTCAGCCTCAGATTTAGTGTGCTGGATAAAACAGCTGACTAAATCTGAAGAAAAGCTCCTGATTATTAAATACTCACCGTGGCTTAATATAATCTAATATCTAATACCTTATCCAAAGAAAGAAAGAAATGTAGAAATATATAAAAAAAAACAAGTTAAATTTTATATTTTTCATTTTTCATTCTCAAAACACATTTTTATTGGTGTATTTAATTATGTTTAGGCATTTGTCTATTCATATTTTTTTTAAATAAACTTATTTTCATCCTCCATACTGCCAAGGCAAAGAATTTTTCAATCACATTCATGCAATTGCAAATTCCTGGTGCTTTACTGTGGTAAGTTTGTAAAATCTTACAAAAATCATTAAAACTGTGATTTCAGCATCTGATTAGCCTTTGAATGCAGTAACACTTAGTTCAACTGGAATTTCTAAAGCCTGCCACAGAAAAACTGCCAAGGGCACCAAATTTAAATTAAAAAAAAAAAAGGTGTTTTTCAACATGTGAAAACAAAAACAAAAGAGAGCACAGGCACATGGCTTCTCAAGGCACATTTGGAAGTGCAAGCATGACTTTATCCCAGAAAGAGAAGGATTAAAAAACATATAAACAGACTTTAAAAGCCAACTTAATGAGAGTTAGTGTGAAAAAACTAAGTAAAAGCTAAGTGGTTGTTGATGCTCTTTTCTGTTCTTTTGTCTTGTGCTGTCCTCGATGAAGTGCTACAATAAAACAGCCTGCAATGCATCATTTAAGAAGTACTGCATGGGACAAAACAAGCAAGTTTCAACAGCACAAACCTCACTGTGGTCCTTAAATAAATAAGAACAAACAAAAAAAACAGACTGTTCAGCAACCAGAAGGTGATACATGAGTACCTGTTTGTTTCTTAGTCTTTTACCTTCTGGTTGAAGGGCCATTTAAGCAGGGCATCACTCAGTCCCCTCATCACCACAAAGAACAAGGACAAGTGGCTGCCACGCCCTGTCCCATCTCCATTCAGATAGATCCGTAGACACATCTTATAGCCATACTTGCTGGTATAGAAGGCTGGAAGGGAAAAGAGAACTAATTATTTGCAGAAGACATCCGAACAGTTTCTAGTAACCAGGACTTGACCCCTGACCTAAGTTTCAACTTTATAAGTTTTTATAATCTTTGCAGGAAAAAAAAAACATGGCCTTGACAAATGACATGTATCGCTGATCTTCTCAAACCAATTCACTGATGGAAGGTCATGCTCCTGGTATTTTGGGCAAGTTCTGAATTTGCTTTAGTTCTTTAAGTTATTGCTGAATCTCTACTGATGGGACCACAGTTTTGGAGAAACCCAATGTGATAATGGGCAGTGTTACCTGGCGAGAACATGGCAGGGGCTCGGCCTGCGATGGCATCTTGTCTCTTTTTGGCAAAATCTGAGATCCTCCAGACAAAGACGCCATCAAAGGTGGTGGCAGACATTTCTCTCAGCCGTCCCTCCATCTCTGCAACCGTCAGGTCCTTCAGCCCCACAGTCCGTTCCAGCTGTCGCACCTGGAAAACAAAACATTTTGCAAGTTTTCTCCAAGTAAGCCTTATTTTGACAATATCACAGAAGGGTGTGCTACTCAGAGATACCAGCTTTTAACCTTTCACCGCTGGAGCCACAACCAACATATCTCCATGATTCTGGTTTACATTGATACTGATAAAAAGTTAAAGTTAGTCAATGTCTTTTGGACACTGACAAAGTGTAAGTCATGCCAAATCTAAAAATGTCTGTTTCATGTCTGTGTGCTCAGATTTGACTGAGTTAAGACTCAGAGAACAAGGAGAGCTGCGACTTGCATCAACCTGCTGAAGTCGTGGCTCAAACTTACCTTATTACTCAGAGCCTCAATCTTGTCCTGGTCCAGTTTATGCTGACGGTTGCTGGCTTCCATGGTGGTGGCAAACCTCTCCACCTCTCTGTTCAGGACACACACCACATTTTCAAACGTGCCGGCTTTGACTTCGAGTTCCGTGCACCTGCGGCCCAGCTCGGCCACCTTGGTTTTCTCACTGTGAAGCTGGAGCTCCAGTGCTGCGCCCACTGAGCTGGGCAGAGGTGTGAAGGATGTAGACACAGAGAGAGTGGGAGGCAGAGTGGGAGGTGGAGGGAGAGGAACTGAAGCAGGTGGACCAGGGGGTCCAGAGCTGGAAGATGAGGTGGAGGCGGCGGCAGCGGCGGCTCCCTGCACGGGAGGCCCAGAGGAGGTGGTGCTGAGCTGGGAGACTCTGGCCTCGAGTTCCTTGAGGGATTGTTGGAGTTCCACCAGTTTGTGTCCGGCTACTTCCAGTCCCTGGGGCTGCAGGCCCTCCATGCTAACTTTCATGCCCATAATGTAATGCAGCAGAAGATTGAGGTGCTCATAGGCATATGCGCGCTCGTGGTCATGAATCTTTTCCTTCTCCACCTACAAAAGTGTAAAATAAAACAGAAACAATATATGAATGCATAGAGTAAGGACCATAATTAATTACTAAAGTTAGCAGAATGGTAAACCTTACATAGTCCTGAGTCATCTGTTGCTAGTTTTAAACCATATTTAATATTACATGATGTTCACTTTGTAGGTTACAGCCCTATTTAGAAAATAGACAATAAATTAGGGTATGGTTAGGATGTGGATACCTTGTCAGGATTTCCACCAGTATATTCCAAACTAGGGAGTCCTGTTTTGTTTTGTTTTTTGTTTAATGCAAAACCTACAATGTTTAACTAAGAAAGCATAGAATAGTCTACTGTGCTCATTAGCATTTTTAAAGCAGCTTGAAAAACCATAAAGAAGTGTTATAAAGGAACAAGGCAAGTGTTAAAACATAATAATGTTTAAATTGTTGATCTAGTATACACTGTCCACTAATACAGATTACAGTAGGGTAGATCATTCATTGCTGTATGTGAATGAGGGTAACCATGATTCGCTATAACCTGGAAGTAACCTCTCCAGTTTGCAGAGCTTCACCTACTCGGCACTGCTGGTCTGTCTGTGTGACACAGGTTTAACATAATGGAGTGGATAGTGCTACATTAATCGAGTGCGTGACTTTAAATTGCCCTCCCTTTTGTGGGGGTGGTGGTGGTGAGGAGGACACGATTTAACAAAGCTGTCAAGGCTTCATTAAGTTGCCAGGCTTTACAACCTTTCTGGCAGAATGCTTGCCTGTGATTAATAAATCACTAGTATGCAAGTATGCACTGTCCTCAGTTTCTAAATCTTTTTAAGTAAGTACATTTTGTTTTAAGCCTGTTTTTTATGGTGGCCCTGAGAGTTCAAATGCACTGCAACTTTTTTTTTTAAGCTTTTGCAGCGTTTTTTCTATTTCCGTTGTGTTTTTTTGTTTGTTTTTTACTTCTGTTGTGTTTTGTGTGCTTTTGCAGTATTTCTCTATTTGCTGGTGTCTTCTTAGGTTGCAGTGCGTTTGACCTCTCAGGGCCACCTTAGTTTTTCACAAATATTACAATGAATAACATTGATAACCAAACTGGTTAGCTAGCATGAACACTAGCACGGTTATCCCCCTACCCTGCTGTCCAAATATGGTCACTTACATTTAAAAAAAAAAAAACAAGATGGACAGCCTAAATGCTCAAAGTTTCAAAACAATAGTCTACCAACCAAGATGTGACATCACAGTGGCTTTGTTCATCTTTTATATACAGTCACTGGAAACAAATACTTCCTGACCGCTCCACGTCTTGATTTAGATGATGCTTTCTTTCATACAGTCTTGTAGCTTACTGTGTGCTCAAATACAGAATAGGAATGTGGTTACTGAGAAAACAATCAGGCTACTTACAGACATATCACATCCCACGACATGAAATCGACATGGAGTTCTGAATTTGCTGCAGAATTTGATATGGTCCACATACTAGGAAACAAAAGAAATAATAAAAAGCCATTTAGTTTAATAAAATCATCATTTTACAACCATCGCAATTAATGATTTTCCATCTGCTGCGTACTAAAAAAGAGTGATGAGTAAATAAATCAGTTGCGTCTTTCTTAATTTCTTTGTTACTGATGTTACTACTGTAGCTTGACATTTTCATGCTTGCATCTTCAAAATTCTATTCTTAAATGGTACTGATTGGACGTCTTCCGTTTCCTTTTTACGAAACATAAGCAAACATGACAAAGTACATCCAGTATTTTCAGCAGCGCAATTGCAAACTTTCTTCCATCACATTTGATTTATCAAAGAGAGAGAGAGAGACTGGACTGCAGCTACATAGGACTATGATCTGTTTTGCAATACAATGCTTCCACCTTGCCTGCACGTTGCTCTCAGATTTACCTTTTCTCTGGGTATTTTCTTCTTGGCACAGCCTTCACAGATCATTGGGTACTTGGGGCAGATCTCATCATGTGCCTGAAAAAAAGGCAGCAGTGTTTCTTTTAATGCCACACAAATGGCTGCTCTGATCTGCTGCACAGGCCCCGACAAGCATCTTTGGTCTAAATAAATCATTTCCAACCTTGATATTCTTAAAGTGGAACGGCTCCTTGCAGTACTTGCAGTTGAGCGTCCTCTCAGGGCACTCTCGCTCATTATGGCGCTCCTGTTCATTGAAGCGGATTCGTTCTTTACAGGAAGGGCAGGGGATGATCATGAACTCACACTTCCCCTCATGGTTCATCTGTGGAAAGTGGGATCTTAAGCTGAGCTGCTGTAGCAGAATGGTAACCTCTGTACTGCATTGGGAGGCTTATCTGTCTACATACAGAACAGTGCTGTAGCTTTAACAACGTTAGATGTTTAGAGTCTTATCCTTCACGCAACACTATCACTCTGTAGCACGACGATGAGTCTAAAGGTAAAAACCACAGCTATAAAGAACCATCTTCAGCCACCATAAGGAGAACAGCAGCTGCAGATGTTACAGCCCCCAGGGACCAAATGCATAAATGAAAAACATGCAAAGATTATTTCCCACAAATAAACTGGTAGATACAAAAACAGGATGTGTGGTGAGAATATGTTTACCTAATGTACAGTACTGTGCAAAAGTTTTAGGCAGGTGTGAAAAAATGCTGTAAACGTAAAAGAATGCTTTCAGAAATATAAATAATGATTGGTTATTTCTATCAATTCACAAAATGCAGGACAACGACCCCAAACATACAGCCAAAATCATTAAGAACTATCTTCAGCGTAAAGAAGAACAAGAAGTCCTGGAAGTGATGGTATGGCCCCCACAGAGCCCTGATCTCAACATCATCGAGTGTGTCTGGGATTACATGAAGAGACAGAAGGATGTGAGGAAGCCTACATCCACAGAAGATCTGTGGTTAGTTCTCCAAGATGTTTGGAAGAACCTACCAGCCGAGTTCCTTCAAAAATTGTGT
>VUQS01031325.1:10032-25294 GCA_015108495.1 Heterochromis multidens | reverse complement strand
TATTGTTTAAAAATTTAAAAAAAATATTTATTTTTTTATTTTTTTTATTTTTTTTTAAATTTTTTTTTTTTTTTTTTTTTTTTTTTTTTTTTTTTAACTATTCTCTCTTCAAATTTTTCTTTTGTTTTTTTTCTCCTTCCTGGTCATAAATGGACTTCCATATAAAATAAACCGTACTGGCAAATAAAAGCTTTTAAATTAACACACACACCAACAGGGTCACTGTTGTAATGGAAACACTTGGTTTTCTCTGAAATTTGGTAGAGGCTAGAGTAAATATTTTCTTTTGTTTCTGTCCAGTAAAAAGAAAGATCCAGGTTTTGTTTAGGCTTGCTTAACACAAAGACTTGAAGCAGAAAAAAACTGCTTCAAGTCTTCAAACTAACCAAATTACTGCCGAAATATGATAAAAAGTGGTGCAATTAATTTGCTTCTTGTTTTTTTTCATTTCCTACACATTTTTCTTTTGTAAAGATTTCCATCCTCCACTCGTCCTCCACTAAACTCTGAATAAATATTTCTTGTGTTTTTCCTCATCCTCTCTTCACCCTACCCATCGTCCCTTCACTATGTATGTACATATGTAACATTTATCAAATTTGATTTAACACACACACATTGTTTCATCTTTTCTGTGTTTTTAACTGTTTCTTAAGTTTCTCTGTATATTCTTCAAATATACTCTCTCTCTATTTCAAGTGGAAAAAATATGCTCGATTTAAGGAGTCATTTTTGGTGTCACATGGAAAGACAAAGCTGTCATCTTTGTTTTGCTGTCATTCACATTCATGTGGCATCTATTCTGCTTCTCACAGTAAGAGAAATAAATGTTTTGCATGTGTGCAGCAGCATTTTGTGTAATGTAGACTGGAATGGCAATTATAGTGACTTTGTATTTCAGCTGAACATTATATTAAATAAACCAATATGTGTTGTTACAACCAAAAAATAAATCCCCTGTATCCTATTTCAATGCTAGCTTTCACAAATTTTCACAAATGAGTGATATTCTGCAATATTCAGTATTAGCATGAGTGAATTTTTCCTAACACGGATTTCGGATATAAGTTAACATTCTTGCAATCTTAGCTGCCTAAAAATGGCACACTCTGAGCTGTCGCCATATATTTTACATTTCTGTGAAATGGTAGCTAAAAAGCAGTCATAGAAATCATAGTTAGCTTAGTGCTCCAATTTAGCAAGTCTTTTTCAGGGACTAGCAACACCTTATTATTTTATTATTAGATTACTACTTATATTTAAGTATCTAACTTATTTTCAAGTATAGTGATGAGATTGTGAGGAATAACTAATCAGGTAAATTTTTACTCATCTTTAAAATCACTCACTTTTAAAATTGAAGTTGTAAAAAAACATTATTTCATACTTGTAAAGTGTATAGCAGTGCAGTGAGTTTATAAAGATTTTTATAAATGTAATTTACAATGACATTATAGCTATAGCTGTAGAAAATTTGAATAACAGTAATAATTTTACTATCACCAAAACACATCTTTAGCTTTTTTTATTGTGTGTTTTGTCTTCTTTTTGGCAAATGAAATACACTCAAAATACAAGTGCTATACAGACGTTTGCAAAAAATTGCAATTACACAGTTATTTATGATCTGTGGTGGTGATGATAATATGTGTGCTAGAAAAAGATACCGATATGTGTATTTCATTTTTAAATATCACGGTACTGGTGTATCAGTACTTATATTGATAAATTAAGTTAAAACTCCTATCCTTTTTTTCTGAGTCTTCTCCATCAAGCACATTTCTTTAAACTTGTAAAACCTCACCTCATGCTTCACAAACATGTCTGATCTGGTCTTCATGATGTGTCATTTAGCTTCAGACAGGTAAGAGCCACTAGCCCACTACTTGCACACCTGCCCCCTGATGTTCCCACTGTGTGCTGTGTCTCTACGTTCAGTCAGCTTGTGCAGCAAGCAGTTTGTTTTATTCCTCTTAGGCATCAGATGGGTGGAGTTTGAATACAACAATTTGAGACAATCAGAGAGATAGAAGTAACTGAGAACTTTTGGTTCAAATCCCTTTCCATGAATCATCTGGTTTTACAAGGAGGATGAATCAGGAAAAATTATTAGTTGCAAATGCTTTTTGTTTAAAGGCTTTATGTGTTTCGTCTTTTGGGGAGAATTCCTTCATGCATGCAGGTGCCTGATATGCTGTCACCATTGACACCATTTGTTTTTGGGTTTTTTTCCAAAAAACAGCATATTATCTGATGTGGTTATGTGAATAATCCTTCTCTTTTCCCATTTTCTCCAATTGTTTTTTCATATTGTCTTTTTTTTCTATCCTGAGTGACACATTCACATTCTGATTATCTGATATTTTTAGAATTAGAATAACAAAGCTAAATGAAAGGATTATTTGTCCAGGGGCTTACCTGTTCTTATCTGGGATGTTTTCATCAGTGTTTCCAATTTGTTTCACCCTTTGTTACATGTCTCTGCCTTTTCAGCGTTTTTTTTTTTTTTCCTTGTACATTTTTTTTAAACTGAGGAAATTAAAATTGACATAAATACAAGTTAGTGGAAATTTAAAACCATTCTAGATAAAAGCTAAATTGTGTATTCAGTGAGTTTGAAATTAAGTAAAAGTTATCCTACTTCTTGTTTTCATTGTATGTAACTAATGTTGCATTCTGTTCCTTTTCCAGAAAATGCACTGGATCCAGCTTCTTATGAATATGATAATGAGGTAAGGACATTTTATTTTTCCTCATGTCATTCTTTAATTGTAGAATTACTGTTGCTTAGCAAAGTTTGTAAACAATACTTTTACCAACAGGTCAACTATGATCCAGATCTGACCTGGAATAAACCAACCCAAACTAATGATTATGATCTGGATTGGAGTGCGACAAACTCGCGGAGGACCACAACTTCTGAATCACCTTTTTTACTTCTACCTGGTATCAGAACTGCAACAACAGAATCACGTCACAGGAAGGTCACCACGGATCCAGTTCCCCCTCTCAGATCCACCCAGTCTGGTCAAGTGTTGAGCAATTCTGAAGAGATGGAACACCACAGTACCTCCATGTGGCCACCAGAAGTGACCGTGCCACCAGAAACAAGAGGAAGAGCTAACTTCAATGGCAATGCTCCCTTTTATTCCACCAAAACAACCAAAGAGCCCTTTCTTTCTACTTCCACTGCTCCTTTATACCCCACTATAAAGACAAATGGTGTTCATGGAAGCATAACTCTAAAAGAAAAAGGGAAAGTAAGGGGAGGTGTAAGTACCACTGCTCCTACAGTCACCACTGCAAAGGCTGATGGCATTAATAGAGGATTAAGTCAAAAAGATTATTCTGGAAAAGTAACTACCACTTCTCCTACAATTACCAGTGCAAAGACCAAAGAAGATGATAATATTTCTCAATTAGGCAACACTACAACCACAGTGATGTCTCATATCGGCAAAGTGAGCAACACATCGTCTTCTACATCCTTCATCAAAGCCATAACTGACCAACATTTGGCACATCCTATAAACAAAGACACCCCTGATAGAAGTGTTTCCACTGGACCCAGAGGTATTCCAGAGATCCAGACAGAAAGCTCAACTGCCAAACCTTCCTCTTCAAGTGAAGCTGTTTTACGTAGGCCCACAAGTCCCAGCATGCCTCATTTTTCACCTACCACAACTTCTGTCCAGTTCAGTGGCATTCTCTTGCAGACCACAAAACCACTGTTCAATGGTGAGAGCCCCTCTGTCTTCCCCTCCTCTTCCTCCTCCTTCACCTCCTCCCCTTTGTGTGACACCGTGGACTCCAGCGGTGCCTCTTCCACCTGCTTGCATGATCCTGCCTCCTCCTGGCCTGTGTTGTCTGCCTTGGACTCCCAGCATGCTGCTACAGCATTGCTGTCTAGCAAAGACCCAGTTTCTTTTTCAATCCCAATGCTTTCTGCCTCCACCCTGCCTCAACTCCCTCACCCCTCGCAGTCCCTGTCTGGTTGGGAGACTGACTCTGTCTTCCCTGGTGTTGGGTTTGATGATATTGATAGCAGTGATGATGTGTTGTCTGGATCTTCAAGTAATCCTTCAATATTTAGCAATACCCCTCCGCTCCAAACAGTTCTGGACCCATCTGGTACCATTTTCACCACCGAACTCTCTGAATCTTCCTGGAATCCGTCTCTCTCAGCAGTCTCTCTGTCCCTCAGCCCCACCCTTCAACCTTCGGTTCATCTTTCTAGTAACCTCTCCCTTTTTGGTGCTACCCCGGGATTATCTAGTTCTTTCTCAGCTAGTTTTGAGAATTCAAGGTATGCCACAGGGAACACAATAGAGTCTTTTCTCACAGAGGTCAGTGGTGATGGGTTTCCTTTAGTTAGCAATGTGGATGCCCTGTGTGGCTGTTCTTTGGAGCCGTCATCATCCTCGTCATGGTTGCGTGCCTCTCCTTATGTTGAATTTTCCTCCTCAGCCTGGGACTCTACAAGTTTAGAGTTTTATTCTAGTGTGGGCTTGCTTTCGGCCTCTGGTGTTGGCCTATACAATTTTTTACACTCTCTATCTGTGGTGGGCTCTGATGGTCTGTCCTTAGGCCAGCCGCTGTTATACCATAGTGCTATCTCGCCCTCGTCATCTTCTTCACATTCCCAGGTTCTCCAAGAGACCCAAAGTGATCTGCCAATTTCTGTTGCATTCACAGCATCTGCCATCATGGAATCCTGGTTCTCGGTATCAGACAGGAATACTGCCCTGAAAACATCTGCCCTAACTCCCTCACCCACAGCCTCCCCCATCACCCTCACTCCAGAGGGACAGGTGTTAGACACTAGTACCAGTGCATCTGGCTCATCTCTGTTCCCTGACTCCCAGGAGGGCTTAGATCAGGAGTGGGACAGGGTTCAAACTTCAGCCTCTGGGGAGAGCACGCTCCCTTATTCAACCAAAATTTTTAGCACTGCCTCCTCATCAAGCACCTCAGAGGCTGGCCAGACCCCAGATGATCTGGATGAACACTCCTCAGCATTTTATTTTGAAAGTGGGAGTGGCAATGCCTTCACCGCCGACGTAGGAGGCACAACAACGGAAGCCATATCAGCAGTGACCTCCACTTCACCTTGGTCGCTGGGTAGGGAGGAGGAGAGCGGCTCAGGGCAGGGTGAAAGCCTCTACGACAACGAGACATCTTCTGACTTCAGTATCTCAGAGCACACAGAAAGGGAGTTGGAAGAAGAGGAGCCAGTGGCAGGTAAAAAAAAAAAAAGCTGCCAATATGGGGGACAACAAACTTCACTGCAGCTGCAATTTCCCCTTGGAAACTGGAGAAAGCATGGTCCTTTAGGAAGAATTTTGGACATCCAAAAGATGACTAATCCACCTCTCTGCAACATACATTTCATTTTTCATTTCTGCCTGTAAAAGCAAAAGAAAGAAAATTCACTCCAGTCATCAAAAGGATCCTATAACCATCACATTCTTCATTATCATTTCAGATATCTTCATTACATCCACCTATTTTTTCAAATTGCATATCAGGGTTGTAAAGGGCTGCAGCTTATATAAGTATTGCATTGAGGTGATAGTTGTTAGAGAGTATGATGGGGCGAGGATGATGGGGTTCACTTCCAGGTGAAGTATAGATTCTTTTTTTTAATACAATTCTTATGGAACCCCTTTGGTGAAATGGGAAGCAGTGAGATAATTAAGTCGTGGCCACTAATTAAGAAGAAGATAGACAGACAGAGGCATTCCCCCGGATGAGCTTGAGATGTTATATGCTATAATCCAGCGTGTCCTGGGTCTACCAATGTATTTTGTGCCCACACATTACTAACTTGTGGTCTTGTGATAACATCTTGTGACCACAACTTAGTTGTTGAAATCCCCTATTAACTTGTGGTTATGAGTAATTGATCTTCCAACCATACATATGTAATGCCATTTTTCCCATCCATATACTGTATATCTTGGCTAAATTTATTTTAAAATAGAAAAAAAAAATCCTTATAGAAAGAGTAGTTTGTCAGTGAATGTTGTCTACCTTTGGTCCTCAAGCTGAAGTACAAAAAGTGATGCTAAAAATCAGCACTGAAATACCTTTTCAAAAGCTGCTTGACATGACCACCAGAGGGCAGCAGAGTTGTTTTAACTATTCAAGTGGTTCACATATTATCCACAGTGTATATAGGTTGTAAAATATCAGTGAAAAAATGATTTCAAGTTTCAGAATTTACAAAGTAAAATCAAATAATCTGAATAATGGAGAAAGGTTTTCTTCCCTCCCGACAGGCTTTTATTTTTAGTGTATTTAAATGAAAATCAGATTGATCTTATTAAAACCTTGCTGTAGGTGGGTAATCTATCATAGTCAACATCCCTGTTACTTCAAAGTTGCATGATTTAAAGGCTTAAAATGTCTTCCTGTTGGTTGGATTTTTCCATTTTTATTTTCATCCACAAAGGTTTGGTTATCAAAGCATCCTTGAAAGAATGTTCACAAATGAAAAATAAAGGGAGTGAGTCACCCACCATGATGGATTATCTATCTGCAGAAGTTTGATAACTTCATCTTAATCAAAGGGACACAAATAGAAGGTTTCACATGTTTTAGAGGTAATTTGAGGTCAATTTTTGATCTGTTTTTTTGTGGTGTATTTTAAAAATTATCTTCACTTTTCTTTAAAATAAACTAAAAAATAATGCCTCCCTGAAAGCTAGATATATGGTGGGATAAAACCTGCAAAAATCACTGATTCTGTTTTTTACAATATGATTTTTAAGAGGGAAATCTGTGAGTAGAAGTTTTGGTTCCTTAATTCTCATAATAATTTTTGAGTCACTTTGCCACTTCATTCTCCTCATCAAAATGACTAACATTTTTCATCTTCTTGCCAATTAGTCCAGGGTTTATAAAAGGCACACAAAGGTCTGCTGGATGAATGATTGGATGAATGTGTTTTACTCTGAAAGTGCACAACAAACTATATGAGCTAATCAACAGGGCTAATCAACAGGGCTGACCCAGCCATTCATGGGTCAGTCTGTGCAGAAAAGGTAGGTTCTAACAAACAGCTTTTCAGTCATGGTTAGTTCCCACTATTGTTGTTTTTATAGGATATCAGATGATAAAGAGATGATTTAGCAGCTGCTGAGTGATGTCAGGTTCAGCCATCATAAGATACAATTATGCTGCACGATTGATGCCAGCTCAGATGTGCTTGTGTGCTGCTGTATTTTGAGGAATCTGTTGATCTGTGATGGACTTCTGATTAAAGGCTTTTCTGCCTCCATGTCTTTCGAGTGGCTTTGGCAGGTGTTTTGAATGTGATGAATTTGGTATTTGTACAGTAGGTTAGTGAATTTGAATGGTGGGGCATTGTGTTTTAAGTGTTGGGCAATAAATGTGGTTCATGTTTCTTTCTGAAGTAGATATTAGAGATGTGAGAACGTCAGAGTGTTAGTTGTATAAATAATTTGAGTAAGCCAAGCTCCTCTGGAGGTTCAGTTACATCTCAGTTGCTTCTTTTATCTTTTATGTTTTCACATTTGGCTTAACATTTGTAGGATCACCATTCAATTTTAATGTGTTTCCTGTCAAGATGATGGAGTAGAAAGGGATAAGTACTATAAGTTCTTATTTTTCATTAATGCTTAAATATAATCATTTTCTTTTGCAACATGTTTGGATGTTGCAAAAAGTTTGCAGCAACTTGTATTTATTTGTTAAATGCCTATATATACTGTGCCCTTATAGGGATATTAATTCAGAATAGAATCAGATTAGAAACATGCATTTGAATCGTGCAGATTTAGTTGGATGATATGTTGGTTAGTTCTTCTGTGGAGTTCTATATTCCTATCCAGTTTTACAGAATAGATCCACTTTATACCAACTTAAGGCCATTTGAGGGATTTTCCCCATATATATCAGTACAAATAATGAGTAAAAAGCTCTGGAAGATCTGGAAACATAAGAGCACAGTTCAGAGAAATTGGTGTAATCTAAGAGGCAGTATTATCATTTTGCTAAGTGCTCCAAAAAATACATTAAATTAAATTAAACATGCTTATACAGAAAGAACCCCAAGAAAAAGCAAAGCTTGTATTATGACTCTTAATGCCCTGATATTGAGGTTGTGCAAATGTGATAATATCAAGGTCAGTCATTTTCTTTACACTTGTCCAGTTATGTTTTTTTCCTATTTTCTTTCCTCTACTTTTCAGTGTTTCATGCTCATATGCTCAAAGTTTCAAATAAAGATGTCAGCATATGTACAGTTGTTCCATGTAAGCCAGTTGGATTTGGTTGACAAGATTTGATCGATAAAATGATTATGATTTGCTTGAATAAATATAAATAAATATATAACCTGTAATATATTTTTAAAATGAAAGAGCAGTTAGCAAACAAACAGAGGTGTGATTGAAATAATTAGTTAACATTATCTTATGGATTAGCATTTGAGATAGTGTTAACAAGTATACTCAATTTGTGGTTGCATGGTTTATCAATGCATGGTCAAATTAGCTAGCTAAATGTAGTGCAGTGCATTGTAGTTAAGTCCTCCTTAGCAGATATAAGCATAGACTGTATATATAATCCAGACATGGCTTAAACGTGCATTCTTTATAATTGCCAGCAGGGGGAAAATTCTCTAGCTGAACAAAGAAGCCTAATTGACCCACCCCTCACTTGTCATGTCCAGGTTTACAAAAAAATCAAGGCAAGGGCAACAACGCTCTGTTTGAGGTTTCACAACATGAATTCACTAATCAGTGGGTTATCATCTTTTATATACAGTTCATGGATAGGAGGTGCTGGTGGTGCTATAAGTCAGATGACTTTCAAAGATTCTTTTGCATTATTTTTATTTATTTGAGATTTATTTTGTTTTCACCCTTTGATTACATTTTAGGCAAAATATGCAAAAATTAAAATACATTTGTTTCTATGTCATGCTGACTGAAACAAAAAGGAAAAGCTAGCTGAAAAGTGAAGAATAGGTTTTTGAAATGACCATTTTCTGCCTTTTGTTTTACCAAACGCTGACAGTTTAGGTGTATAAAAAAATTATAACAATATATATATTGTTATAATATATATATGATTTTATATATATATATATATAAAATATAAAAGCAGCTTAAATGGACACATTTGGAGTATGACTGACTGGATTTGTGTGTGTGTGTGTGTGTGAGAGAGAGAGAGAGAGAGTCATGTAGCAAAGTGGAGGTGTGAGCAGACAACAGATGGGAAGGGCCTCAGTATTGCAGAGATGTGGCTTTTGTCTCTCCCGCTGAAGAGAGAAAAACCTGCAAATCAATAACAAACCTGCTGTGAAAGAAAATGTGTGGGAATGTGACTCAGCTCACAGAAAGTGTCCTGGAAATTTACAAATTTGGATGGCAGGTTCACAGTGTGAGGGATGAGAAAGTTTGCTTGTTGCTATAGTCACAATGTTGCATTTAGTCTTATTATTATTATTATTTTTTTAAATTTGATTAATTAAGTCTCACGCCTATCTTAGAATTGTGAATCACAGTCATTTTTAGGGTACAAAATTCTGAAGGTAAAAGTTGTTTAACTTTAACTTTCACAGGAGTTGGGTGACTGACACCTGTAACACCTCCAAGCCTTAACAGGAAAAGAAACCCTCTTCTTCCTTTGTTTAAGTACAGAAGATTAGCAAATATCTGTCTCTTTTCAAAAAAACACATACATAAAATTAGGCTTAAAATTCAGTTACATGTACTGACAACAGCAGATAGAACCTTTCCTGGGTCCAACCCTTTAAATCCATCCACTTCCCCAAGATGACTGATTCTTCTAAAAATTTTTATTTATTTTTTTTGATTAGGTGGGTAAAATTAAATCCCCACCCCAACAAAAATTGGTTGCCTTCCTGTTCCAGCTGGTCTATTTCCATCTGGAGTGAAATGAGTAAACATTTCTGTCTGATGTCAGGCAAAGCAGAACATCAGTGCTGTATTTTATAGAAAATAAAGAAACGATTTGCAGCTGTTGGATTTTTGGTCAATTTTGGATAAATTCAATAGGGTGGTGTATTTTTGTTGCATACTGAATTGAAAAGGAAAAGATAAACAGTGAGGAAAAAACAGGGACTGTTCCAAAGCGGAAAAGATTTACGTATATATTTATTTATGAATTAACTGAAGTCTGAAGAAAACTTGAATTCAGCCAAATAATTCAAACAACACTGCAGGGACGTGTCTCCAAACTTTTTTTTCACCTTGTTAACAACTCGAACGGTAACTTTATTGTCAATCTCCCACCTGAAATTTATTCAGATGCTCAATTTTGGTGCAAAGTTTTGAAGGAGTATGAAAATGTTTCCAGAACAACAACCAAAGTGAGTAGTACAAAGAATAATCACTACATTCAAAACTGTACTTGCACACTCACTCCCATTCTGAGACCATGTCACTACTATCCTGACCCCCTCCTACCTCACTGACCTTCACCACAACCACAATTTTCTGCCAGCACCAACCTCCTGTCTCCACTCCCTCCAGAACCAGTGTCAAACCACTGCCCCGATCACCCCCTTTTCAGAACCCCCTACACTTAGATTTTATATCCAGCTCCTCAGTAATCTGTCTATGATTAGCAGATTTTAAGTTCAAAATGCAGCTAGACATCTTGGTTAAACATTAGCCAAATGTATTTAATAAGACAGCATTTAATTAACACATATGTTTAAACTAAATATGTAACTTAGACATCTAAAACATATTGTAAACACTTTTTGTCCAGTTTTAACCCAAACATTTACATCTCCAATTCCAAAAAAGTTGGGACACTGTGTACAATGTAAATAAAAACAGAATGCAATGGTTTGCAAATCTCATAAAGTCGTATTTTATTCACACAAGAACATAGAAAACATATCATAGAAAAGTGTAGCATCCCCTCTTCTTTTAACAACAGTCCGTAAACTTTTGGGAACTCCGGAGACTGGTTGCTGGACTTTTGGGAGAGAAATGTTCACTTTGCCTCAGTCCATTTTAAATAAGCTGTGGTGCAGAGAAAATGATTGTGTTTCTGGGTAATGTTCACATATGGCTTCTTCTTTGCATGATAGAGCTTTAACCTGCATTTATGGATGGCACAGTGAACTGTGTTCACACACACTGATTTCTGGAAGTGTTCCTGAGCCCATGCAGTGATTTCCATGACAGAATCATGCCTGTTTATAATGCAGTGCCGCCTGAGGGCAGGAAGATCACAGGCATCTAATATTGTCCCTTGCGCACAGAGATTTCTCAAGACTCTCTGAATCTTTTGATATTATATACTGTAAATGATGAGATATTCAAAGTGTTTGCAATTTTACACTGAGGAACATTATTTTGAAAATGTTCCACAATTTGTGGACACATTGTTCTAAAGATTGGTGAACCTCTGCCCATCTTTACTTCTGAGAAACTCTGCCTTTAGTACCACTTACTTTTCCAGTCTTTCGTTGCCCCTGCCCCAACTTTTTTGAGACATGTTGCTGCCATCAAATTAATTCCACATGACCTTATTTTTTCTTTAAACTCAGGAAATGTACCATTTTAACATTTGATATGTTTTTGATGTTCTATTATGAATAACATATGGGTTTATGAGATTTGAAAAACATAGCATTCTGGGGTTTTTTCCATTTTACAAAGCGCACCAACTTTTTTTGGAATTGGGGGAGTACATGCCGAACTGTAGTGTCATGGTCCTGGGTCTTTGACCTAGTATTTTTAGTTCGTTGTGGACTTTTGATTCTTTTCTTTGGAATTAAGAGATATTTTTGTTCAAGTTTCTGAGCACTTCTGAGTTTGTTATTTATAGTTCTTCCTGTTTCCTGTCTGATTTTGTTAAGTTCCCTTTTGTGTCCGTCCTAGTTTCATCTCTGTGTCTGGTCATCAGCGTCTCCTGTGGAAGTCAGTCTTGTCCCTGTGTCTGTCTGGTCTCTCCGTGTCCTGTCTCCGGGGTTGTCTGGTTTCCCTGTCTTGTGAAGTTCATTCATCTTAGCCCTGGTCCCCGTGTTTATCCCTTCCTGTTCCCTTAATCATTTCTCTCTGTTTTATCCTTTTTGTCTCCCCAGTCAGTCTTGTCTCCATGTCTGTTTATCTCCAGTCCCTGTGTCTAATTTATGTGTCTTAGTCTGGATCTCAGTGTGTGTGTGTGTGTGTGTTACTTCCTGTTTTACTTTGATAGTCGCTCATCTCGTGTGTGTCATGTTCAGTTTTGCTTCCCCTGTCTCGTCAGTTAGATTCTGTTCAACCGTGTTCCCCAGGTGTGTCCACTCTGCCCTAATCTCCTCCTGTATATTTATTTACTGCGTCTCCCTCTATTCTTTGTTGCGTCCTCCATCGTGGTGCGTGTAATAGCCGTCAGTCTGATTAGGCTCAAGTCAATCTGTTCCTGTTTTTGTTTAGTTGCTTCGCCTTATTTCTAGCATTAATAAAGCTGTGACCTTAAGTTTACGTCTGTCTGCTGAGTCCTGCATACTGGGTCCACTCTCTGCCTGCCCTGTTTCATATGACATGTAGGCTTGCGTCACACTAAATAAGCACTTCAGACTTGACACGCATTTGACTGCTCTGTGACTTGACTTTGACATTTGACTCCCTAAAGACTTCAAAGTGAAAGCATGCAAGTATCCAGGTGCAATAAAAAAGCTATACATGAAACCAGCTGCAGCACTTAAATATTTAATTACACCTTTTTTTTTTACAGGTGGTTTCTCACTTGTATAAAACACCAATAATGTAGCTTTGAAAAGAAGGGGTTGTAAATAAATGTAATAATCAGCATCAGTACTTGGTTGAACTCTTTCTTCTACAAATTATGTTTATATACAACCAAAATACATGTTGAAAATCAGAAAATGTAATTGCAAAACCAGGTTAAAATATATGATATGCGATCAGCATTATGTTCACCAGTGTTGGGTGTAACATGTTCCAGAGTAGCATGTTACTGTAACCACATTAGACACTTTTAAAAATTTGATCCATGACTGTACTATATTCGTTAATCAGATTAAGGTTACTAATCAAACAATTATGTAGTTACTTGTATTACATAAAATCTTATTTATTACATAAAATTATCTGCAAGATGGGCAGATAGGACAAAAAAAAAAAAAAACTTGCCCTTTTGGTGCTCTCTTGAGCTATAATGAGCTGACTTTAGTTCTTGTGGATAGAGGAGAGAAACAGAACAGTCTTTTAAGGAGTGGAGCGATGAAAATAACTTTGATTTTTATTGCTGCTAGCGTGACACTGACTTTTTCCAAGCATCTGCAAAGATAGCTAGTACATAAAACACCCCACAATGAAGTTACTGCTGACCCCAGCCAAGACACCAAAGCCTGTCTTTAAACAGGTAATAAAAGCAGTGATGAGCCTCAATTTCTACCTGTATCTATTTCTAAAGTAGAATCGCTTTGGCCACAATACTTTACTGTTAAGAGGCTACTTGGGCTGGCTTTCAACTCTATTGTCAACTTAGTGTTAACACTGAAAGATCTTCAGTATGTCTTCCTTGTTAGGATAGTGATAATTTAATGTATCAAGTTGTATAACAAGTTATTTTCTTCAGGGTGTTAATAAGCAATATAATAAATTACATTAAAAAAAAGGAATAGTAATGATCCCAACAATGATGTTTACTGATAGTATATGACAAATGCCAACATGTCTGACCTGGCAATGTAACATCCTCTTGTAGTGACTCTAGCGTCATTCATTCAGTTATGTCTATATGACTAATTATGTTCCCTAATTGAACCACATGGGATCTTGATGAGTACTCCATTCTTTGGTACTTTGTATGCTTGTATGCTGATGCATTTAGAAATGCAGTGCTTCATTCATGAAATGAATGAGTATGTTGTACCCTGTAACACTGTTACAGAAGTGAATAGTTACAGCACTGAATCCTATTCTTTTTCATTTTTTCATTGTTTCTAATCACACTCAGTGGTAAGAGGAAAAGATGACACTTTGACATTTTAACACATGGCCTTATGACTCATGAACTGAGTAATATTTCATATAGCCAGTTTTAGTTAATGCACCTCTTAAGATATTAACTAGTTAGATTTACACTGAGACTTTTTAAAAGCCTACCTAAAGGTGTGTTATAAATGAATAGTGCTATTAAAAGGCTGAAGAGGGGTAGACATTTTTTTTTTTATTCAGAGACACAGCACTGAAGCATGATAAAGAGACAGGATCCTCCATCAATGCAGTAGAAACTCAAACCCCAAAAAGTACTTTCATAAGGTCAATACCTTCATTTAACAAGAGGTGACAGAGCGGCAGTGAGATCAGTGTCACGACCCACTCATGCAACAACGCTGATCAGAATGTGCTTATAAAATTGATTTGATCTAGTTCAATGAGTTCTTCCTGTTAGTTCAACCATATCTTGACTGACCACAACCCCTGAATCCCTGCAGAGAGATGAGGCAAATTACTGATATGTTTTTGTTTAGACACACAAACAGCATGATGTAGATTTTATTAGACAGTCAAACAAACCTTTGAATGAATTTGTTTTTTTTTATTTCAGTCATTTATCAGTATAAAAACAAACACATATCTCTGTGTAATTTCACCACTTTATGCTAATTACAGATCATCAGTCACAGGCCTGCAGTGTTGGCTGCAACTCTCATTTCTGCATTCTCCACCTGCTCCTGTTGGACCTCCTGGGTCAATCTGCAGCCACGACTCGACGCTCGGCGGTCACAACTCGTGACTCTTCAGTCATGCGCAGATTATTGCTGATCTCATAGGTGGTGAAGAGGTGCCATGTTAATTGTTCTTTGGAGTGCCCCAATTATGCCATTAACGGCCCCTCAGTGATGAGGCTAATGGCGAGAGACCTCGTTTGCATAGCATTATCTTAATTGAGCCCGAGGCCTGGCATGAAAACAACCTCGAGATTATGTTACTGATGGATGGTGGCAATGGTCCGGCGGCAACCATTTACCCGACAGCTATATTAATTAACAGCTATCCAGTTACATGGGCTTTAACAGGGATGAATAAGTTAACATGGTGACTGTGATGGTGGTGGTGACAGTGCTCCTGTGCCTATGTGTGGGCTTTTAATCGAGGAGACACACTAATACAGGATGTGTGTGTGTGTGTGTGTGTGTGTGTGTGTGTGTGTGTGTGTGTGTGTGTGTGAAGAGGGATGCAAAAAGAAGGCCTGGCATCGGATCTTATTACCCATCTCCTAAAGGAGGAAACGG
>VUQS01031323.1:0-19912 GCA_015108495.1 Heterochromis multidens | reverse complement strand
TGGTAATGTAATGCCTGTGGCTGCAATAATTGACCTTCAATTTCAGTTTGCCACTTACAAAGGTGAGCTGTACTGATTCCAAAATTTCCAAAACCTGCTGATTCTGTCTAGAAAATTGTTGGCAAATTTTATTTAATTTCCTTTTGATTACACATTGATTAAAAACAAAGTCTTAAGTTTGAAAAAAACATGATTGAAAAAGAGTGTTTTTTGTTACTGAAGGACAATAAAATATTAGTAGGATTATAAAGCTTGTGTTCTTAGTGTGATCAATGTATAACTTTAATGAAGAGTTGAGAAATGTACCAGAAATACATATGCTGAAGTCTGGTACATTTTGATATCTTGTTGAATGTGGAAAAAAATTGTATTTGTTTATAATGAAACCTTCACAGCCTACCTTTTCCATTACAGAGATTTATTAATGGAGGCTTCTTCATGTTTAAATTCTGACTTCACTCCTCCATGTATCAAAGCAGGCTGGAATTCCTCAGTAATGACTAATGTTTATCTCTTTCCTTCTTTACCTCTGTAGCTGCTATTTTTAACTTATTGCACTGCTACTATTCAAACTAAAACCACAGGCAAAGCTGTTACACATTGACTTTCTTTGTTTGATCGAATCATTTCATTCCATGTCTGCTTTTTGGAAGTCAACTCGCAGTAACAGAGAAAACGTGTCCCCCAAAATTTGATTCATTAATGCCCAATAACCAATTCTAGACAGAAGCCATGTAAAGATTTTTCTCAAGAAACAAAAGCCATGTGATCTACAGTGCAGGAGTTAGTGTTGTTGTAATTTTGAACATCTCATTCCTGAGGCAAAGTTTAGTTGCTCAGAGTTGTCCATGAAAGCTGAGAGATTACTCCAAACCCAGTGATGTCTAATGAGGACTATTTCCCGACAAGCCTTTTCCTTTTGTTGACAATAGCAGCCACCCTTAAACTTGAACTCGATTGCCAGTGCAAGTGTTAAAGAGGGCAGTTATACAGTCCACAAGCTTATGTGATGAGTGTATGAGTATTTGCGTAACAGGAGAAAAAGGTCAAAATCCAGCTTTTCACAGTATCATTGAAGTGCATATATTTATCTTTATGTGCAAATATACAAAACTACTATAAATTATAGTCACACCCCTTCTCATAGACTAATTCTAGACAGGTATTACATTGTGATAACAATTCAGGACAGTTCACCAGACATTTTACGTGATCTTTTAAAGGATGATGACAAAGTCTTTTATACAAGAATGTCGACATGCTTTTTGTTGACCTACCTTGCACACACCTTGTGTTCCCTTACAATGTTGGCAAATAAAGTATAAAAAAGCAGCATGGATGGTTTCATCTGTAATCTATTAAATGACATGTATAGGTCCTAATTGGGCCTTGGTTTCCTGTTTTCTTGTCTTGGCTTCTGCTTCATTTATTCCATCACACAGTGCATAGTTTAATACAGAATAAATGATGTGTGATCGCATGAAGTAATCCAAAACTCTGTAGGTTTCTGCGTTATGCATGTGCCTTGCCTGCTGTTTTCTGCATGTTGTGTCAATGAGTTCTTAGATAAATGAATGATGCAACAAAAGAAATTGTGTTAATCGAACTACAGCCAAGACATCATCACATTTATTGTAGTGTAAAAATGAATGCCAGCCGTTGTTTAAAACAAAAGCTTGACAGGCTGCACTTCTGAAGATATTCTTAGAAATCCAGCTATTAAAATATCTCCCTCCTCCCTCTCCATTCTGCCTCTCATCACGTTTGTCTCATATGGTAAGGAAGGTAGCATTGTGGCTCAGGAAAGGAATTTACTCAACAGTATTACATGATCAGTCTTCTAATCTTAAATTCATTAGTCCAACAATGAACAAAACCTAACAATAATGACAAATCATTAATTTAGCTCAGTTTAGGGGTCCCAACACACAGCGTTTTTAGTGCTGCTTTTATAAAACATTCATCGCATGGATTTTGAACAACAAATTGTCATACAGGATGAATGGAGTGAGCCACTTTAAAAGGTTATGTTGCACTGCGATCATTGAACCGCTGTTTTTCATGGTCATTGCATGCATAATTTTTGCCACTTTGCTCTCCACTTCTGTTTTAGAAAATGCAAAGTGGCAGGCTTATGCACCAGTCAGAATATTGATTGAGTGTTATGTGAATGTTTAATAATAAAGCTGTAATAACAAGCCTTATCATAACATGGTGAAACTGGTAAAATTAAATACATTTTTACTGCTACAGTTTAGCTTGATATTGGATGTATTGTAGTATAATTATGAGTGGTGAAGAATGCAAAAATCCATCTGTACATTCATTTTCTTAACCATTTATCCAACTCATGGTTGTGGGGATGGAGGGTCTGAAGCCTGACATAGGGCAGAAAGTGTGGTACACCTGGGTCTTGAATCTTGAGACAATACAGTGCAGAAGACTTTAGTATAAGAAAATAAATAGGGCCTTGATTTTTAACGTAGCTTTCAGTAGCAAAACTTGATTTTATAGCAAACCTATTTTTGTTTTTCTTTCAAGAGGCTGGGTAAATGGTAAATGGACTGATTCTTATATAGTGCTTTTCTACTCTCCCGGAGCACTCAAAGCGCTTTATATACCATGCCTCATTCACCCATTCATACAATCACTTTTTCTATGCTTAAGTGCTTTCTATCTAACATTCACACACATTCACACTCTGAACTTCGGAGAGCAACTTGGGGTTAGTATCTTGCCCAAGGATATTTGGCATGCAGACTGGAGCAGCCAGTGATCTAAATACCACCAACATTCAGTTGCCTGAATGCCTTGTTGATGCCAGAGATCAGAGGAGAATGGATATCCTGCTTTGAGTTGATAGGAGGGCAACAGCAATTCAATACATTGAACCTTAAAACAGACTACAACACACTATAGTAACTCTAGGTGTCACTCTTGTCAGCTAAGAACTGAGGCTACAGTTTGCATAGGCTCACCATAATTGGACAATAGAAAACTGGAAAAATGTTGCCCGGTCTGATAAGTCTCAACTTCTGCTGCAACATTGAAATGGTAGGATCAGAATTTGGCTTAAACAACATGAAAGCATGGATCCATCCTGCCTTGTATCAATGGTTCAGGCTGCTCCTGGTGCTGGTGGTGTAATGGCATGGGGGATATTTGCTTGGCAACTTTGGGCCCCTAATAACAACTGAGCATTGTTTAAACACCACAGCCTACCTGAGTATTGTTGCTGACCATATCCTTCCCTTCATGCCAAGAGATCTTCTAATGGCTGCTTCTGTCAGGATAACACACGTGACACAGCTCAGATAATCTCAAACTGGTTTCTTGAACATGAAAATGAGTTTATTGTACTCAAATGGGCTCCACAGTCACCAGATCTCAATACAATAGAGAACCTTTGGGATGTGGTGGAACAGGAGATTGACACCATGGATGTCAAGCTGACAAATCTGCAGCAACTGTATGTTACTATAGATCAAAATCTCTGAGGAATGTTTCCAGCACCTTTTTGAATCTATGCCACAAAGAATTAAGGCAGCTCTGAAGGCAAAAAAAGGTGTCCCTAGTAAAGTGCCTGGGTAGTGTATTTCTTCAAACTGGAGATTTGTTGACCTCACTTTCCATTTACAGCTGACAAACAACTGGCTGGTGAATTAATGTGACCAACATTTCTGTGATGAAATAGTTACCAACAGTTACAGACTTGAAGGCTAATTTGATCTAAATTGTTGCACAGAAATGTTCAAATGGTTGATTGCTTTGAGTTTTGTTGAAATGAGAGGTCATCACATGACAGATTTTAACTCTTTATAGCTAAATTGATGTCTTGTGCCATTACATGTAAAATGATTTACCAACATCTGTATTACCTTGCATAATTGTTGCTACATTTGCACTGGATTTGTCTTATTTTAGGGACATTGCCAATGTTTGTCTTATCAGAGCTTGTTCTAAATGCATGTATTTTTTTTAGATGGGTGTAAGAGTTTTAGATTATGACACTTATTAACATTTATTAAAATTTGCTGTATCACAAGCCCCTTCAAAAACCTCGGCTCACCATTTCCCCTCATCTACTCCATCAGAAGCCCATTCCACCATATCACTGCTAGCGCTAGAGGGATTTGAGTAGGACAGATTATTTGGTTGACCTCCTTATCTGCTGGAGCTATTTCAACATCTCACATCAATATGTTGGAAATGTGAGTGTTTATCAGCAGTGAAGAGTGCTGGATTATAAGATGTTGTCATATCACGAATCATGTTTTGGGTCACTTTGATAGATGCTTTGTTTTGGGTCATGCAGAGGGGGCTCTCATGGAAGAATAAGCTAAACTACATTTGGTTTGACAAGATAGCTTGTTAAAATAGATCCACTTAAGAGAGCTGTTGAAAAAGTAGGCCGTGTGTGTGTGTGTGTGTGTGTGTGTCTGTTGAAATCATGGTCACTCTTGACAGCCCATTTGAGTATTTTCTTTGGACTTGATTTACATTAAAATGGATTGCAAACAATCTGGCATTTAGTTCTCTTGTAGAGGACAAATTGAACTTGAACACATATTTTTTTCCAGTAGTGAGGTATCACAACACATTAGATTTAGGGAAGTATTTGGACTGCTAACCGTAGATGGAATCAATCAAACGTCGTACTGGTCAGGTCTTTCTCTAGGCTTGTCCTTAAGAGCTTATGCATCAAAACTGGCAGATAATAACAAATGATAGATGGGGCGTGTTCTGACAGTTCAGAGCAATTCAAAGCCAGATTCAAGCCCTCTGACAATCTGTAGGCATGCTAGATATGAGCACATAAATATCCTGGACATCTTTCTGTTGTTTTCTGTGGTCTTAGTAATGCAAATCTTTTTATATTCAAACAGTTTCAGCCATAGAATTTAATTGCAGTTTCACAAGGGAGCGAACTAAAGGACAAACATCAACATGGATACACACACACGTACACAATGGAGGGGCTCGTCACCCTGCAGCTATGGCTCAGCAACATCACTGTTTCTGCCTATTACTTTTAGCCGGGTAATTTCCTCCCGTTGTACAAAATGGTCATCATTTGTTGCTTTTTCTCATCGTCAGCATCACATGCCTGCCTGTAATGATTCACAAATTCGTTTTGTTTAGCTCAGACCTCAGGCTGAGTAAAACTTCAGCCTTCAGTATCAGTCTCAATTTCTTGTTAACTGAATTTAACGTGATTGTGATAAGATTGCAAAATCAAGAACTAGTAAATGTAATGTATTTTTCTGACCCATATGTATTGTCTTTATCTGCAGTAGGGGTCAGTAAGAGGTTGTGATAGGTTTCCCATGGGACATATCCCTTTTTTAAATCTCAATGTTTTGGTGGCATGCATGAGGGGTAGGGGTGTGTGTGTGTGTGTGTGTGTGTGTGTGTGTATTTATATAATATGTGTGCATATGTCCAATTTTTTTTTTCTGATGTTTCTACCCAGCTTTTAACTGCAGTTTAAAAATGTACATTAAACAGATGAAAGGAAACATTTACAAACTATTAACTTTTTACTTTTTGACTCTTTAAATTCAGATTTCAGGTTTTTACTAACCCCGATCTCCTTTTTTCTGGTTATCAACCTGAAAATTCACAATTATCTTGGATCTTGGATAATAACACTGGTTCTGGTGTACCATTTAGAACTGCTCTCCTCCGGTGTTGTTCTCCATGGAGACCAGAGCAGCTTGTTTGTGCTTTGTGTTATGGCCCAGTGGCTGCTTGGCTGCTCAGCCATGATTAATTCAGGCAGGCCTCAGGGGAGTACATCCAGGCTAGGTTACCCAGCCAGTGATCTGGTGTCCAGCTTCCAAAAGACACTGGCGCTTATGATACGTTCAGGCTAAGAGGAAGTTGAGGCTAGAGCTGTCAACTTTTTTCCCGTTCCTAAACAGGAACAATGTAAATCATTGGTTTGAATGTTTTAAGGTGTTTAAATATTGTAAACCTCATCATTTTCCAGGAGACAAACGAGATGTTCTCACACACCTAATGGAGGAAAAAAATTTTTTTGGGCCTAAGATTAAAATCCCAGTTGATTAACTGGCTTGTTTAGTGTATGGGTTTCTAATCATTAATTTCTATATTTTGTAGCCAGCAGCAACATATACATTGTATATTAGATATGGTTGCAGTGTGGCAAAGCTGAAGGTAAGTTGGCAGGCTCTGAATGGTTTCTGGGTATAGATTTGCCATGAGAGAAAATGCTTTTTACGTTTACAATTATGTCCAGAAACTCATTTATAAAAATTCCAGAATGTTCTGTTTAAAAAAACAAACACACAATAAACACTTGACAATGTGTAATCAACAGCCACCCATTAATTTTATCTGTCTACAGAATCATTTTATTCTTTCATTTGGTGAGGAGATGGGTACTTCTGTACCACCAGATAATCTAATTGCTTAAGCCATTTCAGACGTGGACACCTTTGTGATTATAGGAAGTCTATCACCAGGTTTAAAATCAGCCATTTTATCCTAAAGAGTGTGCAACTGTAGTGTGGTCCCATCCTTGTTTGCTCTGTCTCATCTATTGGTCAGCTGACTCTGTTGGATGGATGACTTGCTTACAGTGTCAGGCTCATAAATCAGTTGTTACTGTGACAAAATGGTGTCCAGCATATGGGCATCCACCACCAAGTTACTATAAGAGGTGTGTGTGGTTTATCAGTGACTTGGTATGAGGCAGAAAAGGAAATGGATGAGTTGCTAGTCATTTTGGCCACAATTTCTTCAATTTTTTTTCAACAAGAGGAGGCTTGGTATTCATTTGATCAGATGTATAGAAAATTTAGTTGTACTATAGACAATTTAATTGCTGTCACCTGTCCCATCGTCAGTTGACAGCAATTAAATAGTCTATAGCGTTTATTTATTTTTTTAATTTAACCTTTATTTATACAGGTAGTCCCACTGAGACTGAATGTTTCATTTACAAGAGAGACCTGTTTCAGATATATGCCTATAGACAAGGTGTCCGCCATCTGTGTCTCCACAATTCACAAGAGTCACTACTCCTTTATATCAATATATTATATAATGATAAAATAATTAATAGTAATTAATTATTTGTGTTAAAAGCTAATGTTTTGAAAAGTGTTTTGGACAAAAGCTAAATGTAGCCATTTAATATATTTAAACACTAAGTTGTTTGCATTTGCAATAGTTGTGAATTTTGGCATAATATGTTAGTACCAAAATATTTTTACATTATGTTTCATCTAAGGATGTGTGCTAAGGGATGATGGAAAAATGCATTGTGCATCTGATCCTGTCTAAAGGTAAAGGATAGCATCCCTGGTTTAATGTTGATACTTGACATAAAGAATAAATTGATATTATGTGAGGGGAGGGTAAAAGGACGATGGGTGAGCTGCGTGTCAGCGCTATTATTTATTCCACATCTTTAAAGATATTGCAGCAACAGCAGCGGCAGCTGTGTTACCCCTCCTTCTCTATCTTCTGCTCAGATACACACATGCAGAGTAAATCTTCCCTCACTCATTTTAATGGGACAGTTTCTGATCCCTGCACCAAATCACACTGTTTTCACACTGAACCAGTCTAATGGTAGTACAGCAATCTCACATCTTTTGTCTAGTCACACCTCCTTGATTCTAAACATGACAGCATTCTTTACATTATTAATTTGACATCAGTGTTGTTATTTCCTTTTATCTTTTTCTATTAGGCAGGGTTCAATAATAAAAATGTCATCACAACTATTAAGAAGTGACAAATCATGACATTTATGGCTCATACATTTTTTTTCCTGGACACAAAGCACATTACTTCTTTGCAATAAGACAAGCAATTTACCTCACCACCGCATGAATAAGCTTTAGCTGGAGATTGCTGCTGAAGCGGACTAATACTGTAATTAGTTTCTTTCATACAGAAAGAAATAGAGCTTGGGGTAATGTGTTATGTTGTGTTGTTTTAAAACAATTGAAAACTGTGCATATGTGGTGCATATGTGGTTCATATGAATGCAATTGTTTCTCTTGAACATCATAAGTGGAAATTAATCACAGCCCAAGTTTGCGTTTGTCAGGCTGTGTCAGATGCTGTTAGCATTTGGGGTCTCCTCCTACAGGAACAGAAGACCTCTAAACATGCTCGTCACTCTGCAAACTGCATTACGTCCTCAAAGTTAAGCTTTTGTCAGTATCTGTTTTATCCATTATGATAAAGTTATCTATATTAGTTAGTTATATATTTTTTTTTTGCTGCAAAATGAGATTAAGTATACCAACAACGTCACTTAAACCTGCCATAAAGACAGTCGGTCTGCTATCAGTCTGCGATTAAATGGGGTCTAGTTGGCAATTACATTCAATCTGTTTCTGATAATACATAAATTATCTGTGATAAATTGTCAAAAATCATAACTGTTGCTGTCTATGGAGACAGAAATTCACATTTAACTATTACATTTGCACTCAGCAACCTTCCTGTTCCATAGGAATATAACCAGAATACAACCAGCTGGCAGCCAGTTGAGTCGAGTCCCCTCGGGTTGTGCTCATTGACAAATACTTTGATGGCTCTCACTCTAATGGCAACATGTTGGCAATCTCTCTGCATTTATAAATTAGACAGCAATTATTTGCAAACCTTCAACAAACCTCTCTGAGAGTGAAGGCAGTGAGTCCAAGTCAGACTGCGACTGTTTGCAGAAAGGCTGCCTCCTATCAGGCAAGATGAGCCCTCTTGTTCATAGTATTCCCAGAGTATTTTAATTTATTTCATAAAATATTGATATTTGGTGTCCCTGTATCGATACAATATTGCCACAGCAAAATACTGTGATACTATGCTGTATATTGTGTATTATGTTTTAATCAATTTGGCAAATGAAACGCATTCAGAATCAAACATATTCTCTCAGATATTCACAAAGCTTCAGCCAGCACCCAATGACTATGAAAAGTCTCTAAAGGCATATATGTCACAACTTCTGGCTTCAGCCCCAACAGTTTCTTTGCCAATGAACACTGACATAAATATTGGCGTATTAATATAAAGGTCCTCAGATGTTAGTCTGACTTGTGTTAATCATAAAGTGCTGAAGTATTGCATCTGCACCAACCCTAGCTCTGCTAAATGGCCGAGCGTGTGAATGAGCCCACCATTGAGGAATGTGGGTCACACGATGCAAGTCAGCATGCAGGCCTGAGCTCATACAAACACACACACACACACATTCACTTCACAGTCTTTTCACCGACCTGCAAACATACTCGACTGCTTGATATACATGCGAGTGTCTTCAGCTTATTTGTATTTGTTCTAAGCGGTTTGAGTTTCGTTTAGGGCCCTATTTCTAAGCCATCCTGTTTTCAGCACTTTAAATTTGACATGCTAACTAGATACTCTTACTCTCACTCTCCCTGCCAACAGGCAGTCGCCAAGAAGGGCCAACCCGCTGCCTGATTTAGACTCATTAATGACAGCTGTTATGTACACCATCAGCCGAGAAGGAGAGAGAGAGATGGGAGTGATGAGGGACACAAACTTGGTGTAAGCAAAAAAAAAAAAAAAAAAAAATGGGAAGACGATAGAAAGAGTGCCTGGTTAAAGTGAATTATTGGTTACTGCAGGGCCATGACACGAGAGCTTTTTGAATATCAACTCTGTCCAGAGTCTGTTTCTTTATACCTTGGCATATTTAAAATACCACTCTAGATTTTCAAAAATTCATATGTCTCCAGTGATTTAAGACAGGAAATTCTCATAATCTAATCCCACGGAAACAAGCGGATAACTTAAAAAGCCAATTGCTTTTGGGCCTGGTGGTTTAGGTGTTGGGGGCTTAAAGGAAGGTAGCGGTGTAGGGAGGTAACACTGCAGCGCAGAGAGGGACAGCAAGCATGAATGGACACTTTGTGGAGCGTAGAGGAATGCAAATACAAGGTCCAAGCCACAAAATGAGAAAACAAATATCCTCCCTTTGCCGTGCACCTACTTTAGCTGTCTGTCAATGTACATCTGTCCTGTTCCTTTAATAATCTATCACTGGAGATGTCAGAAGGCAGGTAAAATGCCACTTGTAATCTAAGGAATGCTTAATGTCACATGGTTTAAAAGAAGTATCAAACAGGTACAACTTAAATGTATTTTAAATTTGTATTTACATTGATAAAACTAAGTCTGGGATATTAAAATGCTTTTAATGGGTTCTTATATTACTGATCGATCTTTCACTACAGCCTCCTTTCATGAAGTCTTTTCAGAAAATGATCGATCAAGCACCCAACCCTCATCTTTGCGGTTCAAACCTGTTTTTTTCCAATGCGGGCCATTTCTGTGGCAGATTAACAATTTGGATTTGTTTTTAATGGACATTCTTGCTGACAGACAGTGGTTAAGTACTCCTTGTGGGGCTTCTGTTGGACAACGAGCACGTCTGTGTCCAACAGCGAGGAGGCCTCCGAAGGGCGGGAGGACAGATGACACCCCTGTCAACGCTACCGCCGCAAACACCATAAAAACATACAGACGACTGTCCCGTCCTCCGACAGCCTTCCCCTGCTCTGTGTTCAACATCTGCATTGTTTTGTGCCACGTTGAGCAAATACCATAAAAACAGATATGGAACCGATTAGAACTACTGAAACTGGATCTTGGGACTGTATTATTTTCCACTGAAAAAACCCCCCACAAAACTGATCACAGCTCTACGTTTTACGATTTCATATTATACAGTGAGAGGAGCTGGGTCCAGAAACCTTTGCCAATGGTCTTTTTCTAACTATTTATTGAGGAACTGGAAAAGTGAGAGGAGGGCTGAATTAGTGGACTGTAGGAGCACCCAAGGGGGCCCCGTGGTTGCATTCAGTAAGAGACATGCAAGAATAGACAGGGTAACAGTAGCTTTCCACTCTAGCAATAAAGTGGATAGATGGACTGTGCTGACAAACTGGTATCTGCATGATGGTGAGATCACTGACACGATATGACTCACTAGAGTTTTTTAGAAACCGTTTTTTATATATATAAAAAGAAGATTCAAAATGCAGTCCAAATGTACTCTATGAATCTAATAATAAACTTCACACATGACGATTTATTTCATTGATAAATCTTTCAATACAGTGCTCATGAACTTGAGTTCTTATACAAAATAGAGTGAATAAGCACTTCTATCGAAATATGATTAGTGGTGTTGAGTCCTCGCCAGGTTCTCACCATGCTAAAACAGTTTTTATCCTTTAATATGAGGGCCATTAATTTTTTTTCAGTTCAAGACCAAGAGGAGACACTTAGTCTCTTGCCTCCGATCCAGAACCATGAAAGCATATTTCTGCAAGCGTCATGGGAGGAAAGGGACCCGAAACAGGTAGGCCTGTGGCCAAGTGTGGCTCCCTAGCCCATAGTTTCAAACAGCAACATTTAATACAATCCCGCATCTGTAAGGGGATTGAAAGAGAGCTTATAAAGACATAGAGGTTCACTGTTGAGGTGTTTCTTTTTTATATTACCTCACATTTATTTATTTATTTAGAATATCTTTACCTTTCTTTATGATAAAAATAGCACTTCTGTCAAGTCCTTGTTGTTGACAGGTGGCAAAAAACATCTTCAGAGTCTTCTCATCTTTAGTGTTGATCTTGTTAGCACCACCTCTACTTGATTTTAATTTGTTGGTGAGAGAGAAGTGACACTGATGAGGACAACAGGTTTCCAAAAGTTGAACTACTTACTTTTTACGCAGAAGACTTGAATCACTGTTTTGTTGAGTTTCATAGGATTTGTATAGAAAATAGATGCTTCCAATGCAAAAAACGCACTGTCCATGGACATGATATGCCATGTTCTGACTGAATTATTTCTTAAACAAAAAGAAAAAAACAAACAAACAAAAAAAACCTATAAGCATACACTACTGTGACAAATTAAAAAAAATAAATACCATCAAGATTTGGGGGCGGTTAGTGAAGTTAAGCTATAAAGATCTGCCCCCCTGTGGCTTGCTACAGAGGTATAACATAAAAAAAAAATTAGCACTGGCAATGTCTTTGAATGTTAATGTTACCGTCCCACTGGGGAAAACAGTGTTTGGAGACCACGGCATGACCGTGTGCAATGAACTTGCATTTGCTGACTTTGAAATGGCTGCTTTGCAGATGGGGACCAGGTCTCGCAGTCAATCGCAGTCAGTTGCTGTCTTGAAAGCAACTTCGGTGCCTCAAGGTTGTTAATGTCAGCTATCAATTTGGGACTGAATGGGGTCAAGTTGATAATTACATGCAATCTGTTTGTGATATTATGGCAATTAACTGGGATAAATCAGTGAAAATTGCAAATCTCTTACCATCTGTTGAAAATCTGTTGCGGTCTACATATGCAGAAATGTACATTACTTAAATTCAGAGTCAAACCAGAACCTCAGATTGGAAACACAAATTCAGAAATTCCTCCACAAATAGTGACGTAGTTGCAAAATGACATAGGCCTAATAGGCATAACCTTGTTTTTATATAGGAATATAACAAGAATACAACTAGTTGGCAACCAGCTGAGTCGAGTCCCCTATTGTAAAAGAGATGCATCCATGAGTTGCGTTCATTGGCCCAGACTGACTCAGATTGATTGCAGCCTGTTGGCAATCTGTTGCCTCTGGTCAACCAGTTGATTGCCAGAACTACCTGTCTTTGACAGCAAAAAAGAGTCACTGCAATCACGAGCAACCACTGATTTTTCCTGGTTGCAAGGAGGTTGCCATCCTGTTTCTACTCTAGTGTGACTGAGCCATAAAAAGTGAAGTTTAAATTATTTTAAATCACAGCAAACGTTGAAGGTCAATCAGTGAGGGAAAGCACCTCCAGGGGCTCGATATTTCAGAGGAAAGAAAGAAAACATTGAAAACAGCCAAAAGTGCAGCAAAGAGAATGTCTCAGATGAGACCATCCACAACCTGGGTTAGTAATTTATATTTTATTGCTTGTTTTGTATTATATGCTACCAAAAAATGTAATTGTCTTAATCTGCATACCAAAATATTAGTAAGGAGAGGTTCCTGAGTGTGACAAGAAGTAGACATGAATGGTGTGTGTGTGTCCCTCAGCTAAGCTGTAATGTTAACCACCTATGTGCTTCTTTTGTTTGGGGCCAATAACAGTAGAAAGAAAATAGTTTTGCCATGAAATGTCTCACAATCAGGTTTGTAGATTTTTCTTTTTTGAGTAACCCAGTCATGATTTCTAGAAAGACACACTGCCAGTGAGTTTTCAACTGACAAGAGAATAAAATGGTGTGTGTTACTCTCAATAACAGATAAATAACACTACAGGCCAGAGGAAAATGAAAACTTTGGTGTGAACTAACCCTTTAATCACTTCCTTTGTGATTTCCATTTAATAAAGAAAATCAATAAATGGGATTATCAATGTTGCTCATATCAGTTCAGGATAATGGTAAAAGCAAAGTATTTTGCATGTTTGTTTTGATTAAAACATTGTTTATAGATCCATAATACTATGTCTCCTTTATGAAATTTGTGAATTGTGCTGTTGTGTTGAGCTGTAGTTCCCACAGGCAGAGGAGGTTTCCAGAAGTTCTGTTCTCTTATGTGAGTATAGCATTAGAGGTTTGTTTCCCAGCATCCTGCACTCCTCTCATTAACAACCCATCCATCAAATGGGCCGCTGTCATCCTGTGCTGCCACCCTGTTATTTAGCTCACTGCAGAGAAACAACATACTCACATTACTCATTACTTTCCTTACCCAAAGTCTGAAAAGTGAACATGCATTTTTGGACAGGGGTTGTGTTTTTTAATCACAGCTTTTGAATGTATTCATGTGGAATTTGTGTATGTGTGGTTTCTAAAACATACTCTTATGATAATCTAAATGCTGGGGGTGAATCTTAACCAAAAAGAAGGGAAGGGGGAAAAAAACACACATTGTTTTAAAACAACTGCTTATACTGTATGTAGCACAAAGCACAACATCAAATTCGCAGAGAATGTGAATAATTTTGAAGTGGCTTGTAAATGCGGTCATGTGTGGTTTATGTGAGCGAGGCTGCTTTCCCCTGCAAAGGTGAAAGTTTAAGGAGAAAAAGATGCTCCTGGCATGCTGAGGTCACAACATTGTTTTAATCTATAACACATTCCTCTGTCAAATCAGTTATTCTCCATCATACTAAATCTGATGAAACACAACAAAAACACACTTTTCTCTTACTAATGCCCTGCAGAACCCTTGGCCCTGCACAGCATGTAGGCCCCATGTGAGTGTGAGTGTGTCTCCATGACTAAGCTGAGAGTGAAATAAAACAGAATGCTACAGTGATAAATTAATGTTGGTCCTATTTTCTACAGTGCTCTGGCCAAAAAGCAAGTGAAAGTATTACCAGTGGGAGACCCCACTCTATGCTCTCTAACTGAGATAGGACCAGGAATCTGGGAAATCACACGGACACACAAATACTGTGAAAGATATCTCTCTCTCTCCCACACAACATTCAGGGACACAATGCACCTGGTCTCTCGCCATGGCCACAATGACACACTGCAGGTCTCAGACTCCAGAGTCCAAGAAAAACAGCAGAGTGTGTTTGCAGTACACTGCGCTCTGTAAGGCATGCACAGAAATGTCAATAAACTGAGACCATGCGAAACAAAACAGAGAGAGCTTAGACTGAATCTGTGGACTGGTGCGTCTGCCACTTTCAGAAAAAGAATGTCGCTGGACTGGGCTTCTTCACAATGTCAATCCTCAGGCCACAACACCCACTATCACATTTTCTGAAGCCAAAACAGTAGGAGAAATGATTGAAGGCTAGAAACACATTACATGACGCAGTGTTTATGACAAATGCTTCATGTAGGCTATGTTTTGGTTGGGGCAAAATACTCTCTAGTGTCTTTTACATAGTGTGTTGAAGGCAGGAATGCTGTGCTGTTATTCTGCTTCGCAGTTCTGTTTCAAAGGTATGATGACAGAAAGACGCAAGCTTTATTATTTTGACTTTAAGCCAGTAATAGAAGTAGTAACAAAACTAGATCAACCTGTGCATTAAGGACAAAGCCTCAAGACTCCTTGGTTTCTGCAACACCGACATGCTGTGTAAAAAAAAACAAAAAAACACACACACTGTGGCAGCATTGTATTGGCTTGGTGTGGTCCAGTGTAAGCAGGTAAAGGAGTCAGAAAATTAGGTCCGCTGGGGCAGAATCTCTATGTAAAAACACATAACATAAACTAGCGTTCTTCCTAGATGTTCATGGGAAATAAAGCCAGATAGATGGCAGAAAGTGAAACTTAAGTTTGGTTGGTCATCAGCAACACAAGTACATGTCGGTACATGTCATGTATTCACTGCTGAGAGTAACACAATCAAACGTTCTTCCAAAGTCCCAATACAACCTGACTTGACCTGTCTTTAAATGGCTCTCCACATTCACTTCATTGGCCAAATCATTATCATTTTGCAATATCTATTCATTGGGATTAACTCTTTACCCCTTGAAAGCCTACTAGGAGCAAGACTTGAAGATCTTTTCTGAACTGAGCAGTTTCTGTCATATTTCAGACCTGCTTATAGAACCAAATGACTAGGTGTGCATCAGAAGTTAGTAAAGGTTGTTTATGCCTATGCAGCTACCCTTCATATCTTGAGTCTGAAGATGCAGACACGAATTGAAATGTCCTTCCATGTCACGCGAACACTTACGACTTCTATTCTCCTCCGCCTCTGGCACACTATGCATGTGGCCAGTCTCTAGCCACATATTTAAAACGTGATTATTCAGAAGGGAGATGTCCTTGTATTCAAATATGGTGGGGAAATATGGAAGCTTCCACAAAGCGCAAACCTGCTCCTATGTATTTTTAATGGATTAATTATAAGTTTATGAGAACGCATCAATCTGTTGGAAGACATAATTACACATTAATCAATGTATATTTATGAGTACAATATCGTTTTTTTCTATTAAATAACCTGAAAAAAAATGACTGACTGCATCTTTAAGGGTACAGGGGAGGTCGTCAGATGTCGTCTTCATGGGGGAAAGAGTTAAATGCAAAGCACAGTCTCAGTACAATTCTGTAAATTCCTGTACCACCCTGTGCAATTAAAACATCAGTGATACAGAAAGCCAATCATCAAGATATTTGGTGGAATGGATCTGACTTTAAAAAAAAAAAAAGGCAGCACTGTATGCTAGATTAGGATAAATGAGGCTGATGCAAAATGTTGAATGGTGTTTAAAATGGAGTTATTCCACTACTTTGAAGAAGTTCCCAAAATGGTAAAAGCATGGAGAAAAGAACAACGAACTGTAGTCTAGGGACTGAAGTCACCGCACGCTGTCAATGTGAATTATTTCTTTTGATTAAAAAAAGAGAGGAAAAAAAAGACCAATTCATTTAGCCATGTGTGAAACATCTGCAAATTAACACAATTTTCTCTAATGTGAAAAATCCTTTGTTTCCCTTTTTCACTGGGATAGTTTGACAGTTCTCTCCCACAGGTCTCAACAAATGTTCAGCTTGATGGAGGGAATAACTTCCTTCTGAAACACGAACATGACGCCTCTCCAATTGGAAACAGCAATGTATTTGGAATACACTTGACCAGCTTGTGTTGAAAATCTTTTTATTCCTTTTAATGCCGAAGCCAAGCCCCCCCGTCTTTCTCTCCCCCACCCTATCCCTTCCCTCATGGTTTAAGTTAGCCAAAGATGCCTGCATTTGATTAGGGCTTCAACGTCAATAACGCCTGTTTGGAAAAACACCCTCAAAGGGCCCTAGAACAAAGATCAAGAGGAGGGCAACTGGTTGATAGGGCCGACCGAAGGAGGGATATCTGGAGGCAAGAAGAAACATGATAAGGTATTATGACTTCATGTGCAGTCCACATGTTACTGTATCGTGTTTGTGTGCCCATCAGCGTGATGATATGACAGCTCTGCTTGACTGCTAAAAACACAAATCTTTAATAACTGTAGCCGTGGAAACAGGAGGAGACAGAAAGAACAAAGCAGAACCGAAAATTAGAGTGAAGGGAGGGATATCAATGATGGATGAATAGGAGTATGTATAAAGCACCTCAGTTTACAGATGTGGTGAAAAAGCTGTAGGGACTGAAGAAGCTGAATTTTACCGCTTCTCCTCTCTCTTTCCTCTGGTGTTTTTTTTTTTCCTTCCACAGGAACCTAATTGTGGCTAATTTGGGGTTTTTGTGATACTCACTGTGAGGTCAAATAAATGTTTACTCATGTGTGTAAGGAAGATAATAACACTACAAGCCCTTTCCACTCTTCCACTGGAGATAAAGGGCAACTGGGGAGCAGCTGGAAGCCAGTGTGGCAGTAAAATTAATTAAAACCTTTTATATATCTTATAGGTTGCAGAAAACAGCCAATTTTCTACATTTTTATTGAGTAATTTTATGAAAGTACAAGTTCATTTAAAATTAGGAAAGTTATGCCACTTATGTGATCTGAAGTTTTGTTTGCACTAAGTTTTATTGCTTTTCTTAAACAAAAAATTACAAATATTTACATACACTGTGATGAAGGGGTGCCCAATGCGTCAATCATAATCGACTGGTAGGTTGCAAAGGTAGCCCGGGTAGATCTAGTGAAAGTTATGCAATGTACGCCAACATACATTGTATATATAAAGTATACTCAGTATATATATACATAAATATATATTTAGCTCTTTTTTTTTTAATGTAGGATCATTTCATCAGATGATCAGATCATAATGATCAGATCATTTGGACCTGGTCATTTTAAAAGTAACTCGCAAGCCAAAAAAGGTGTGAGCACCCCTGCCTTAGTGGGTTAAATATATTTAGTTAGGAGAGTGTTAGGGTCTACTAAATTATAATGCACATGAAAAGAAAACACAACTGAATGATAAGGAAAATAATCTGCAGATTAATCAGCGATGGAAAAATTTGGTAGCTGCAGCTCTATTCACTATCCAGAGAGGGAAAAATATTTTAATCCTGATTTGGCAGCATTGCTTTGAGATATTAGAACATTTTCAAGTTTTTTGTGTGTCTCTCTATGTGTGCATTGGTGATTGTGCATGTGTGTTTTACAGTGACATGATTACAAAATCACAGCACACCCTCAAACAAAACATCCTTTATGTTTTTTGAGATTCAGGTGAAATTTGGTGATGGCTGAATGCTCGGTGGTTGAAATGCACGGGAAACCACATGCATGCATGTAGGGTCATGCTGCAACACCACGTACTTGGCGCTTAGTCTGCCAACAGTGGGTGAGCCAAGCAGTCGCTAGTAATCAACAGTCAGCTGGTTGAGAAATTTGGAACAAAGTGCTTATACAATATTGTATATGTGAGCATATTTGGGTTTAACATGTCGTGTATGTGTGAACAGACGTGCTGCATGTGTCTACACAGGGCGTACACAGGGTACACTGCCTCCCTTATCAGGGCATGAATGCTTGCCTAAATTAATGCCACAGCGGAGGTGTGTGTGTACATTAGTGCCAGAAGAGAAAATCCTTTGCATGGCCCCTTATGAGTGGCTAAGATAGACAGAGTGTGTGACTAAACTATGGGTGGTCTGCCCCCCCAATTACTTTGAGAAAAAAAACTCTCTAAATCATTTGGCCCTTGAGAAAAATCATATGATGCAGCCATCAAACTGTCACCAGAAGTTTATTTCCTTTCTGTTAAAAGAAAAATAAAAACCTGCTTGTACTTTACATGCTGCTGATGTCCTCTGCATGTATGTGTTTGAAACCTTACATATAAACATGTGCCTCTGTGGATCAGTATGTTATTTTCTCAGTCCTGGAAAAAAAAACATACTGTACACGGACGACAGGAAGATCTTTAACCTCTGCTTTAAGTTCAGCACACGTCATGACAGGCGTTCACCCTCGAACTAAACATCTGCAAACATACAGCACACTAGACCAAATCCGCAACCTCCAAATACACTCGTGGCTGGCTTTGAGTTTTTCTTTTTTTTTTCATACCACTACTAAAAAAAATACTTTCTAAGGAGCCAAGCAGCAGCTACAGAGCCTGTCTACATCTTAGCACCATGATTAATCAGAAATACAGCAGATTGTGCCATCAAGTAGCTAACTATTAAATTAAAAACTAAATTAATTAGTGCAATGACAGGTTTTTTTACCACTTTCACAAAAAGTCATAGGCCCGAGCCCAATCTTCTTGCTTATTGAGGTGCTCTCCTGATGACAATGTGAGAACATAGCGCTGCACCACTGTCAAATCATCAAGTGCATGAGGGCTCCTTGCAGATATTTTGTGCCCTTTATGCACTTTTTCTGCGAGTCCCCATTTCTGCACACATTCCCTGATTAAATAACACACAGCCAAAAGGGTTGTGATGTTAAGTATGGGAATACCTGGAGAAGCCAAAAAGCGTTAAAAAAAAAAGGTAAACAATCAAGCATACAACGAGCAAAAAAATACAAATCATGTCAATTTGAAGGAATGCAAGCATATGCAATCAAATCAAAAATCTATATTCAGCATTCATGGTGCCTTCACAGACAGAAAAAAAAAAGACATAAAATGATTAGATGATGTCATGGTCCTGGGTCCGGTGGACCCAGTGTTCTAAGTGCATGGACTTTCTAGTTTTGTTTATCTGTCTTTAGGTTTCAGGATTTTGTTAGGTTTATGTTTGCATTTATCTCCTTGTGTCTCTCCAGTGTTTAGTCCCAGTTCCCTAGTGTATCCCTCTCTCGCCCTCTCCCTCTCTCTGTATCCCTCTCTCGTCCCCTCGTGCTCCCTCTCTCTCTCTGTCTCCCAGTGTCTCCCACTCGTGCCCTCGCGTCCCCTCGCTCTCTCTCGTCCCCTCTTGCTCCCTCGCTCTCTCTTGTCCCCTCTTGCTCCCTCTCGTCCCCT
>VUQS01031310.1:0-10676 GCA_015108495.1 Heterochromis multidens | reverse complement strand
GAAAAGTAATAATTTTGCTGTCCTAAAAAGAAATATTTAAGCCTATACAGTACTGTGCAAATGTTTTAGGCAGGTGTGAAAAAATGCTGTAAACAAAGAATGCTTTCAGAAATATAAACAATGATTGGTTATTTCTATCAATTCACAAAATGCAGGACAACGACCCCAAACATACAGCCAAAGTCATTAAGAACTATCTTCAGCGTAAAGAAAACAAGAAGTCCTGGAAGTGATGGTATGGCCCCCACAGAGCCCTGATCTCAACATCATCGAGTGTGTCTGGGATTACATGAAGAGACAGAAGGATGTTTGGAAGAACCTACCAGCCGAGTTCCTTCAAAAATTGTGTGCAAGTGTACCTAGAAGAATTGATGCTGTTTTGAAGGCAAAGGGTGGTCACACCAAATATTGATTTGGTTTAGATTTGTCTTTTGTTCATTCACTGCATTTTGTTGATTGATGAAAATAAATGAACAACACTTTTAAATGAACAGCATTCTTTGTTTACAGCATTTTTCCACACCTGCCTAAAACTTTTGCACAGTACTGTGTGTGTGTGTGTATATGCGTGTGTGTGTGTGTGTGTATATATATATATATATATATATATATATATATATATATATATATATATATATTAAAAAAAAAAAGCTCGGGTTCTCTACCAGAGGCCTGGGAGCTTGAGGATCCTGCGCAGTATCTTTGCTGTTCCTAGGACTGCGCTCTTATGGACAGAGATCTCGGATGTCATTCCTGGGATCTGTTGGAGCCACTCACCCAGTTTGGGGGTTACTGCCCTGAGTGCTCCGATTACTGCTATTATTGCTATCATTTCATATAGCTACATCTGTCACTACAGCCTTCTGAACAAGCTCATGTTCCAAGGTAGGCTTTGGGTAGAATGGGGGGCCTAGCCTGGAGACCCTTACTTGGATGCATGCCCTGGTTGGGATTCGAACCCCGCCCGATTGTTCCAAAGTGAGGTAGTGTTACCACTACTGGATTTTTATGCAGCTTTCAAGACAAAAAATGTTTCAAAGATAACTTTTGTTTTTTTCAATTTCTGGCCCCAAAGAACTTTTTAAGTTGGCCAAAAATGAGTGTATCATCCTTTTACCACATAGCAGCCAATTTTTATCCTGAGATCGCATTCTGGGTCTCCAACTTATCCTTTGACTTTTGAGTTTTATTTGACTTTTGAAGTGAGTAGTTTCTCCTTACATTATATTGTTTACTCCTTTAATTGGGGCAGTGGTTAGTCATTCCTGCTGATAGTGAACATGACTTTTTAGTAAATCTATTTAAAATAAAAGAAAGACAGCGAAAGAATTGCTGCATTCAAAAGCACTGTTTTAATTACTTTTCATACAGTCTCTATATCCTGCATCTCTTTTCTCACACTATATGTGCTAACTGTTAATTCTCTTGTCTGTCACCCCAAAAATATTTGTCATTGGTGTGGAAGGCATATAAATAGTCTGTAAAAATGACATCTGCACAAAAAAAATTTAACAAATAAGAAATTTAAGCCATGAGGAAATGCTTACCTGGAGTAATATGAGGCTTTGCAAAATGATTAAAGATTTACAAAAATATTATGTGAAGAGCATGAGATATTATTTTTTTTTGTTTTTCCTACTCTATTTCACATTCTGCTTTTTTTTTTTGCTTTTTTACTTTTGCTCTCTTACTCTCTTTTATTTTTTACTCTGTCATTTTTCTTTTCTCTCTAGATTTCAGCCAAAAAGTACGAGACCCTATTAAATCATTTCTGGTGCCTTGTGCACCTTCCACAGTGGCACTGCTGGACAAGGTCAGAATACTGATATATGGAGCACACGTGTACACTGACAGCCAGACGTATTGTTGCAGGGCATACAGCTCAGGTAGTGTGAGGGAAGCAGATCTATGATTTCATGTTTTGAAATGGAGTCTGAAATTCAGCGCTGCCCCGCCTGCACAAACCAAAGCGTTTGTTAACTCCTCGTTAACCTTCGATGAAGAGTGTGTTTTTGTATGTGTGGTTTAATAAAGCATCCAGTATCTATCTCTTAGACATCTTTAATGTCACCTCTATATTTTCCACTCTGTCTGACACAAAGAGGACAAACATTGCACACCGAAGCAGAAGCCCCACAATGCTCCACCACCTTAAATGAGAATGATGCTTCAAGATAAGCTCTGAAAGCCGCAGAGACATAAAAGATACAAAATTGGTTCTATAAATAGTAGCAGCCTGCATGGACCCTCAAAGCAGTGTTTTTTTTGGGGGGAAGTATTTTTATTCACTTTCTTGTCTTGCTTATCTTACCACAAAGACTGGAAATGGCTACCCTGGCTCTGTCAGAAAGTCTACCTGCTAAAACCTCTAAAGCTCACTAAAGCTCTTCTCCAACATGGCTCAACATAGCTAACTTTGTGAATCTGTTAAAGTGACAGCATTCTGTCATTCAGACAGAGGTCACCTTTACATTAATGTTCCTCAGTGCTTCATTCAGACTCCCCAACAGTGACGAGGAGAGCCAAAGTACATGCGTGATAAATTCAAGATGTTTTGCACTTGTGGTCATTAACTAATAATGTAAAAGCACAGTCTCGAAAATGTTTTCACTCTGCCATTGTCTCTTAAAGGTGTGTGTGTGTGTGTGTGTTCGTGTGTTCGTGTGTTCGTGTGTTTTGGACGGGGCTCCACCAGCATTTGAGAGAGTTGCCCCTTCACTTCACCTACAGGCTCCAAGTGATCTCTCTTTTGGGTTGGGTTGTTGAGATAAAATGATATTATTGTCATGTAATCGTTGTTTAGGGATTTTCCTGAAGTTATCCTGTTAATGAGCTACACAAAGTGTGAGACATTTGCAGTCATATTTTTGTGCCTGCTTATTTGTAATGCTGCTGTGTGCAGCTCTGAATTGTGCCATGTTGAAAATGATACTAGGGCTGTCCTAATATTGCCTGATTGCCATTGCCACCTTTATTGCAAAGTGACTATTATGCTCATTCCCACATGAAGGTGTCAACACATGAATCTAAAAGAAATTCTTGCCTGAGAGGGGCATTAATAACACATTATTACATATTATATATTTTTAATTTAATATAAAAAACCTTGAATATCTACATTCAAGGTTTTTGAATCATAAAAGTCATATAACAGGATTCAAGGAAATGAATATCAAAACACACCATTAAAATAACACAATTCATTTTTACCATTACACCTTACTGTGTAGCCAAATGCACTCGAGCTAAATCAAGATAATTCAGCAGCCTGTTAGAAGGAGCTTGGCTGTATCAGTGACAGCAGGGCTGGTGCCTGTAGTAGCATGTGTAGAGGCTATGTAATGGTTATATTTAGCATCTCATTTCCCAGACGGTTCTCTGAGCACACAGCCGACTGGCACAGCAGCCTATTCTTGTGAGAACTGTGAACACTGGGAACAGTTAATGCCATTCTGGCCCAGACAAAGCAGTAGTAATCTTTTGTTTGGACAGTAGTTTTACTACATATTTCTTGCCTCTGTGTGAATGATGAGTGTTCTTTTGCAGTGGCTGTCAGTTCTCTTTTGCCCCAGCCTCATTTGTAAGACAGATACCGATTTCCCTCTTTTTTCACTTTTGAATTCCTGTGTGGGGTTTTTCCCCCCCTCACCTGTATTCTTTCTTTACCTTTTTTCATTCACTCCCAGAGCTCATTTCCCTCAGTAATCTTTCTGCCAGGATGAGAGTTGGAAAACAGGCTTGTGTTTTTTGTGACAGTGTGTGTGATGTTCCTTGTGATCCCTCCCAGTGTTTGAAGCTGCATTACATCAGACTTTCCATCCTGCCTGCAAATCCCCACTTTCATAGTATTCGTGTGTAAGCACGAAAATGGGTGAGCTGAGGCATTGATTTTTCCTGTATATCCTGTATAAACATGAGAAACATACACATGCAATGCACACAACAGAAATTTACTTACACATCCTTACAGGTTTGCACATACACACAAAACCCATTTATAAATCCACGAACACTGCAGACTTTTTGAGTTACAGGTATGCACACAGGATACATGATGACATCTGTACATTCTGCTGCTGCTGCTTGCTGCTGAAACACTGGGGCTTACTCCTCTGCATTATAGATGAGGAAGCTGTGAACAGCTTGTTTACTTTCTAAATTAAGTTTTTCTCTCTTCTCTTCCTCTGCTTCTGTCTCTCCCTGGGTTGCTGCTCCTTTGGTTTTTTTACACCCCAAGATGAGCCAAAGCCTCTGCGTGTCAGGGTGTGTTTCTGTTTTCCTGTGTTTTTGTAAATGTGTAAGCAGGGTCTTTGCTAAGAATTGGTGTGAGAATCTCTCATCTTTAATGTATGCTGCCCTGTGTATAGGAAAGTAGCACCCTCTGAGCCAGAGGCTTCCCTGCTGGTTAGCCTTTAGTGGATTGCAGCTATAGTCCCTGAGCACATACTCACAAACATTCACACATCCATCTATTAGCTATATCCACTTTATCCCATAGAGGGTAACAGAGCAACTTGATGGACAACTATTAACCATAGCCAATTAACCTAAGATGCATGTCTTTGAACTGTGGGAGGAAGTTGGAGCACCCTCAGGAAATCTGCAGAGCCACAGGGAGAACATGCAAATTCCTCTCAGAAAGACCCCAACAAACCAGCAGCCCAGAACCTGTGTGTGAGGCAACAAGGTCAGCACAACCGTGCAATCCCACTGCACAGAGCTGCCTATATAATTCCCTTGTACAATGCAAGACTGGAACACCTGTGATCTCTCTCTGACACTCTCTCTCCGAGTTTTTCCTATTATCAATTCAACAGAATCATATGTAAACATGTAAAATTAAGTGCCTTAGGATGCACTAAAGGGTTCAAAAAATTTAGAGTATACTAAAGTCAGCAGAAAACCTAAAGTCATTTTATGTGAATACATTATAAATGCAATTTTTTTTAGCAGTTCTCATTGGTCTTGTGGCCTGAAATCATTTTTTTATTGTGACACTTTGGAAGTCGTCTTCTTCTTTTGGCTGTTCCTTTTGGGGGATGCTAAAGCAGATTATCTGCCACCATCTCACCCTGTCCCTAGCATCCTCTTTTATCACACAGGCCCTCTGCATGTCCTCCTTCAGTACATCCATGACAAGATATCTAGCTTCCTTTTCTCCTTCATATCAGTCAGCTCTCCCCCTTTCCCATAGTCCCTACATTTAAAGTCCCTACACTCAGCTTTCAGCTCCTTCCTTTCCTTCTCTCTTCAAACACACATTCCCCTTCTCCCCCCTTTCTGTCTTTGGCCATTAAAGACAGAGGAGAAGCATCATTTCCAGCACTATTTCTACCAGCACACTGCTGGTCAATAGCACTGGTGGCGGTCATTGTTATTGATCCAGTATGGAAAGCTTATTGATGATCTGCATGTTTGATTTGGCAAGGATATTACGCCGGATGCCCTTCCTGACACAACCCTCCCCATTTATCTGGGCTTGGGACAATGATGTATTGTCATGCTGGTGCACTAGGAGTACACTGGCTTGTGGCCCCCTGTGGCTAGGTTACTTAGGAAATCTAAAGACATCTCTTTTTCGTGATAGACTTCTGCCCTATGTGCTTGCTAGTTGCTGTGCACTTCATCTACATTAGCTCTACCCATGCGCCATCTGAAAATATGAAATTCCAGCTTCAAAAATCCCTTACAAAATCCATCAACAACATTACACCCACACTTTACAACTACAGTAACAGTCAAAAATTTGGACAGACTTATCCATTCATATGAATTAGACTCTCTGTCATTACTTTTTTCCGTGTATGTCTGTGCTATTGCCATCTTAGATGGCAATCAGATGTCACACAATAATTTAAAAAATGAATTACATAAACAGGAATCTTGGGTTTATTGCTTTGTCTGCAATAATGATCAGAGACATTTCAGAAAAACAGTATTGTATAGAATTTAATGGACTAACAAAATCAGGCCTCAAACTGCAGAGCCATTTGAGTGACATTTATTAGCAGTAAATCAGATGTTAGACTATATGCTGTTCCACTGCATTATCTGTTTTACTTTAAGTAATAATACATTTCTGGAAAGTTGACATTTATTCTGCTCTCCTGTTGTCAAACAACTTCATTCTGAATGGAAAGATTACCTTAAATTAGTTACTGAATGCCTGCAATTGTGAGTTTCACAAAAAAAAATGCTGTAGCTTAAATGATATTCAGACTATGTTCAGTGAGAAACATCTTTCAATTCAACTATTGTGGAACCACAAACAGGAGCCCACTGTGTCTAATTTTATATTATCTGATTTCTTAGATACTGTGGCATAAACAAACCACGGACACACAAAAAAAAGATCAGGAGTGTCTATCAGCATCTGTCAGCCTTTCTGTCGCTTGAGCCTGTCTGCGTCTTACTGTGGTTCTCTGTTCAGCCATTACTGGGGTCTAGGTGGGTGGAACAAAAGTTCTAGCACTTGAGTACAACCTTTAGCCAGGCTGTCCTTTCCATCCTTCTCTGGTTTAATTTTCTCTGGTCAGACTTGGACTGAACTGGGTCAGAGGCTATTAATTCACAGAGAAACAATAAGGAAGGTGAATGAAAGGCAACAAAGTTGCTTCAAAGTTTGCTGATGGGAATCATGAGCATGCGCACACACACAGACACACACACCTTCTGTGTTTTTCCAAGAAAGGCTTGATTTGTGTTTGCTTGTACTACACATACAAACAAATGAAAGCACTGCCTCTCCTCAAATGGATGCCAGTGATTGTGCTGTGCATGCCTCTGGATATATTTATATCACGAACAGACTTCAGCATGAGGTAGATCGCTAACCTTCCCTTCTCATATGTTCACCCAAAGGAAACACACACACACACACACACACACACACACACACACACACACACACACACACACACACAGGTATAAAATGAGATCCATTAAACATTATAATTGTGTGTGATGTCTCTCTCTTGGAGCATTCTCTTCTTCCCTAGTCTGTTGACATGCCAGGGACCTGGACTACCCTGAATGTCAAGGGGAAATGGCTTATCAGTCCCCCATCCATTTCTTTTTCTCCCTAGCTTACTCTCATTCCTCTGTCCAGGCAGTCTGACTGTGTGGCTCCCAGAGGGAGGCTACCCAGAGGTCAGATCTCCCTCTTCACCTTTTCAGTTCCTCTCCAACTTTTTGTCCAGCCTGCCCAGTGAGTCGGAGGGTCATTGGCTGACATTTATCTCCATGGATATGGAGTATGCTTTTGGAATGGGAAATAGCTTTTCCTCCAGTAAGGCAAGAGCCTAGGGAGAGGTATGTTTTCAGTGGTGTCTGTAGGCAAATGTTCTAATTTTTTTCACATTTGGTGAAGAGGTGGACCATAGACAAAGGAAGAACTCATTTGATTTTGGTGTGTATCCAGATTGCAGCTGAAGAATTGGCTTTGCTGAAGCACTGCACTCTCTGAATGACTTTCTTGTTGTCCGTGTTTTCACTGTGTATGTGTGCAAATGATGTGTCTCAGTGGAATTATTGCAGCTTGTTTGCCAATGGTGAAAGCTTCAGTTACTGTAGGCACTTAGTCCATTCAGCTGGGTGATACATGTCAAACTAATGTCCACATGAATGCCAGGACCACAAGTTACCTAGCACACGTAATGAGATTACCAGTGTTATTCGGTTCACCTGTCAGTGGTTTTAATGTTGTGGCTGATCAGTGTAATCGTTTTCAAACACTGTTCAATAGCGTAAGCAGTGGCAGTTGCTTCCTGTTGTGGATGATCTGCAACATCAGTGTGACTATTTAAAACATAATTCAAGATGTCTAAAAATGACAATATAAATTGAATAGAGGGGATTTAAGGTTAATTCAACTGAGTCCAATGAAATTATGAATATCTATCCATCCCCTTTCTTCTACTAGACCAGCTGTCATAGGGCAAGAGGCGGAGTACACCCTGGACAGGTTGCCAATCTGTCACAGGGCACATAGAGACGGACAACCATTCACACTCACATTTACACCTACAGCCAATTCAGAATCACCAGTTAATCTAACCCCATGTATGTCTTTGGCCTGTGGGAGGAACCCGGAGTACCTGGAGAGAACCCAAGCAGACACGGGGAGAACATGCAAACTCCAAACAGACTTGATTCTATGGAATTACATTTATGTCAAAAGCCATGTGTGAGAAAAAACATAATCACAAGCAAATAATTGCCACTCACGCAATTCCATTAAGTTCAACAACCCACCAGAACTCAGCAGCCACGCGCACAAAGAAGCCATCACACATGCGAGAGTGTCTGCTTTGCAAGTGCTGCACCAGATTCACGCTCTTGCGGTCACTCTCAAAGCATTGACAATACACCTTCTGTGATGGACGGGTTCAGGTTACTGTGTTAAACCGAGTTATGTTGTGTTAAAGTGCTGTTTTAAACCGTATTTGTTTACAATTTGGAAAATGAAGTTTGCCAAATTAACTATCAACAGTTATTGTTTGCTGTGTAGCAGACAACTGTCATTGGATGATTTTAACGCTGAGAAACAATTTTAAAAACCGGAGGATTCAAAGACAACTTCTGAAGCCTTTGCACTATTGTCCCATTAGTCTGTTCAATATCACCTACCTTTTATGATTTAAAAAAAAAAAAAAAAAAAATTATAGCTTTGGCCAAAGTAGAGACAAATAAACATGCCAACAAAAGTTGCTCAGTCTGCAGCAAACACATGCAACTGAACATACCATGACTGGATGGAAGTGCTTCACTTTTTTTCAGTATCAAAGTGTAGCCAGTGATGAATCAGTATATCCACCAGTTTACAGTAGAAATAACAGTGATAGTTAAACTTCACTTTCAAAAGTCAACAAATCCTCAAGATAGCAAGTTACTGATGTGTAGCACAGATCAACTTTTTCATAGTGATTTTTATTTATGAAAAAATACACTTTACAAAGGAAAATATTTTACTTTGAACTCCATTTAAAGCTCTAATCCTATATAGCAGAATTAGATTCATATAAATATGAATCAACTAATAAATTATGGCCTGATTCAAGTACAGTGAATTAGCTCCAGCTGTGGTATACATGTTAATGACTCAACAATTACATAGAGTTTGAAGTATTTTTTATTGCAGAACATTTGTACTTTTACTGCAGTAAAAGTTTATTTTTTTACAGAATGTACATGTACTATAGTATTACTGCTTTTATATAAGTAGAAGATGTAGCATAAGATACTCAGCATTTGATCAGAGACAGTTACACCATGTGGGCTCTGTGAATTCTTTTAGTTAATCACCTGGTTAGCTCCACAGAGATAACAACAAACCATAAAAACTTAGCATACCTAGCACACAGCAGTTACAAGGATGGTGTGTAATATAAATTTAGTTAGACTCTTTAGATTCACACAAAATGATAGCAACAATCTTAACCGTTTCATCAGACACTAGTTCAGATCAGAGAAATGAGCTACTTACATTGTCACATCCTCTTCTCCTGTCCACTCCACAGACTGCCTGTTCAGAGGACCTGTAATATTATCTGGATGAACTATTATAGTGGAGCCTGAACCCACAGTGAGTGGAGCTCTGCAGCCAGATGTATACAGCTGTGTTTCACTGAGTGACAGTAACAAAACCACATTTTATATTTGTTCACATTTTGGAAAATTAAGTTTACTCAATTGACTTTGAAAGCTATATTTCTTTTCTTAGGAATGATGTGTGCTCCTTATTATGATTTTTTTTTTAAATCATAAGCAGCATGTGATATTGCACAACAGACTAATGGAACAATAGTGCATGCAGTAACCTGAACCTGTCCATCACAGCTGCGGCGTCACTACTTTGAAAGTGACCAATCACATTAGGACCCCTCTCCCTTTGGGCTCTGCCTTCCAGACTGTCAAAACTCAGTTGATTCGAGCGAGCAGAATTGAGCTCCAAGCGCAGAGTTACCCAAGAGAGCGTGAATCTGCTGCAGCGCTTTCAAAGCAGACACTCTCGCATGCGTGATGGCTGCGGAGTTCTACACCCGCTGGTTGTTGAATTTACGCGCGAGGAAGGTAGTTGCGCAAGTGGCAATGAATACCTGCACCCATAAAATTAAATTATTTGCTTTTGATTATGTTTTTTGTCTAACACAGTTTTTGACATAAATATAATTTCACAAGATTCAAACCCTTCTTGCTGTGAAAGTGCTAAGCATCGCCAGAAAAATTGTAGCAAGTTACAATTGCCACTAAGTGCAGTTGTCAGAATCAGCAACAAGAATTCCATATATCTGTAACTTAATTGTAGGCATCTGTAATGAAAGCTCTACATAAGTGATTGGCAGTTATGTCACAACTAGGGCTGGGCACGTTAACGCGTTATTATCGTGTTAATGCATTAATTAATTAACACTGACAGTTATTTTATCGGGCGTTAATGCAGTTTTATTATTATTATTGAAAGTCCGTTGCTCACTGGCTCTGAATACACAAAAAACATGGGTCACAGGAGGGGTGGGATGTACAGGCTTGGGATAGGCGTCATCACGCGTCTCAACCAATGAGAGCATAAGACTGCTGCAGCACACACATGAACCAGAACGTAAAAGAACTGGCGGGGACAAAAAAAATGGAGAAAGGTATGAAACTCTTACATGGACATTTTCATTTTAAATCTC
>VUQS01031307.1:30278-51948 GCA_015108495.1 Heterochromis multidens | reverse complement strand
ATCCTTTTTTTTTAAAATTTTTTTTTCCTTTTTTTTTTTTTTTTTTTGCTATATTACAGGTCAGCCTTTCAAACAATGTTACATATTAATTTTTTTCTAAGAGGTCTTAATTAATTCAGTTACAAAGCAATAACATGTGTACATTTTAAGGTCACAAGCTTGATATCTAGCAGTAGGAACTTACAAGAACCTACAGAGAATCTTGCATAAAGTGGACATAAGCATGACCTGTTAACTTTCTACTTCTTTCTCTCTCTGTTCACCCATGAAAGCCATTTTTGTAGCACTGGTATGACATTGTGACTGAAGAATTTGAGAGGCTATATCACTCCTTAGTTTCAGCATCCACCCAAGGTTTATGCAGAAGTCAGTACATTCTGTGGGTTCTTCTTTGTGCAATAGTAAAGGTCTTTTTACAACATAAGAGCCTCAAAACTTTTCAGGGTAGACTTCAAAGGAAGGGCTTTGATGTCGTCCACCATATGGGATAATGAAATGCATGGAGAGCTGTCAGATTAACTCACGAGGCACTTCATTTTGACAAGCTATTTTGCTACTCAATACAGGCATCACAAAGGCTTTGTAAAGCCCAATGAACAAGCGACCACGACTTCATTGTTCCACAAATGCTAAAAACTGTCTTAATGCTGTAAGCCCTCGCATAGTTAGTTTTGTGTGGAGAAACATTATCTGTCTACACTTAGGAAGAATGAGAGTAGTGGTGTAATGGTTTTGATCTCACAAGGTTGTTATCAGGGCAGAAATTAACATTTTATTTATTTATTTATTTATTTCTCTCTCTCTCTCTCTCTCTCTCTCTCTCTCTCTAATGCATTCCATTGTTTCATGTGAAACAAATTAATATGCTTTTCCTTTAAAGTCTTGTGCCATATATAAAAGATTTGGCCTGTGGGTCTGAAAAGTAAGCCTAAAAGTGAAGTGCCTTAAAACTGCAATTTTTCTTATTTCCAGCAGAGGCGACTCCTCAGCTTGCACCTACTTACTTGATGTATTACTGCAGTAAACATTTTTCTAATAAATATTTTTGTGTCAGTCCATAGTTTTAAGTCTTATTTAATACAGGATGATGTTCTTTTTGCAAACTATGGTCCCATCCAAACTAAATGTATGTCAAATTAAGCCTTAGTCACACAGGCCTAGAGACTGGTCTGCAACCCCCTAGCAACTATAGGTTGTAAGGGAAAATACCCAGGTGGGTCCTGGAGGTTGTTGGCTATCACTAGGTAAAATCGGTGACAAAGATGGTGCTGCAACAAAAACCTCCTTGTGATTGCCTCAGTTAATTGGAGATTGCTGCAGTCACCTGTACTTTGCTTTGAAGATGCCAACTTTTCTGCAAACACTTGCTAATTAACCACCGAGTGGTAGTGAAACTTGAAAAATTGTGATGCAAAATGAAGACTCTTCACCCTCAAAGTAAAAGTCACGCCTTTTAAAATGCTTGAAATCAGTGAAACACATTTTTAAAGGTCCAACTTTTACTTCAAAGGTGAACATTCTCCGTTTCTGGTTTGCATTGCACTTTTTCCAAGTTTCACTACTGCTTGGTGGTTAGTTAGCGAGTGTTTGCAGACAAGTCAGTGTCTTCCATACAAACTAAAGACGATTGTGGCAATCTGACCAAAGTAATCACAAGAAGGTCACCTAGCAAAAGCAAGCAATCTCCCGCAACCACTCACCAACCGGTCATGGAATACACATTTTTCCCTAACAACTTGTGGTTACCATGATCTGTCTTAAGGCCTGCATGACTGGGGTTTAGCAATTGATTTCACAGTGACTGCCAGCAACCTCCAGCAACCACTTGCAACCAGTTGGGGAATGCTAATTTTTTCCTAGCAACCAGTGGTTGCCAGGCGGTTGCCAAACAGATCTCTAGGCCTGTGTCTCTGGGGCCTTAGCAGTAGTGAGTGGCTACCCTGTGATTAAGAAGATGTTGTGTATGGGCCTGCAGTCTTCTTGGTTTTTCAAGCAGATCCACTCTTTGCTTGTTAAGCATTCATTTGTGCTGAAAGAGAGTTTAAGGATGTCTAAGGGCACTGTAAATATTTTCTTATATTATTATATTGTATTATTATTATTTTCTTACCATTGGCATTTAGTAAGAATACAGATTTCATTTTATTAGGAAAACTACATATCCCTACTTGTAAGGGTATTTCCTAAAAAAAAAAAGAAAAGAAAAAAGGGCACAATCTTCTTGTCATGAATATTATAACAGTTTTTGCAGTATATTGTGCTCATAAAAGTGCACATGTACTAACTGTAATAGTGTTTTGGCCAAACACAATACAATACAGCTAGGCTGTTAGCTAGCTGGATTCCAGCCATATATCCATCCTTTGTTTTAACCACGTATCCAGTTCATCGCAGCTGCCATCGAGTGAGAGGCTGGGTACGCCCTGGTCAGGTCACCTAGCTAGATTGACTTACAAAAATATTACAAAACTGTTTCTAGTCAAAGCCACTGAAATGCATATTTTGACAGTTACTGGGTCATTTATGGGTCTATAACAAGATGTTGGCATTCTTTAACTTGCATTAAATTTGACATATGATATGTGCCAATATTAATCCCCTGTCAATCAGCACAGTTCCCAGTAATCAAAGCTGCATTGTAACAGCTTCAGATCTCTAATAATTGACATGTGAGCCAGCAACACTCCATTAAAAACAAGCTGAGGAGTCAGTTCAGCTGTTTCTGCCTTCCCACAAAGCCGCAAAATGTAAAACAAGCCTTTAATAAGAAGCACATGGAGGAGTGGCATAAAGCTTTAACTGGCTTTGACACAGTTTTGCTCCTCATTCATATGTATACCACATCATAATTAAATCCCTGCTGAAAGTAACAATGCCTGTTTCCAAATTCAACACTTGCTTACAAAGCACATGTTGACACTGGCGCCAGAACGCTGTGGGCCAGCAGGCACTACCAGCTTCAGTCACATACACACATATATACACAGTTCTTCACACCGTAAAATTATATTCATTATCAGAAACAATTGTATTTTTCGAACTTATGAGCTGTTATCCTACGCCTTACCTGTTTGCAGACTCCCCTGTGTGAGGGCAGCCAAACCTGGAACACCATGGACCATACAAGACACATCTGCGAAAGCTCAAATATGTACAAAATCGCACCATATTGTCTGCCTTTTTTCATTAACACTCAACCGACATTCCTCATCCATCATGTGTTTTTATTGTATTTTCATTTAATCTTTTATATATATATATAAATTATTTAAAGCCGTGAAACTGGCCATGGTGAAAGGAGAGATGGGATGGACGTCCCACTCAGCAGCACTTCTGACTCGGAGCATTCAGGAGTATTTGGTATTACAGGTGGACTGGGATGCCCAGTGGAGTCATATGTCCACGGGTGACCTCACAGGTCTGCCAAAGATGGTGAAATCTCCAGGTGTGTGCACTTGAGGTCCAGACTTATGAGAGACAATTGCAGAGGAAAATGAAAGGTTATGTGAATACTTATTCATGTGCAATAAAGTGTCCTTTTAATCCTGTGTTTTGTGTGTGTGTGTCTGTGTGTATGTATGTTTTCAGCCCCTGATATCTAATTTGCAGAGTTTATCATTGAATACTAATACTGAATGCTAATTCCCTGCTGAAAAATAATTGGGAATCTCAACTATGTGTAGACCCTTGCTTGCAGACAAAGACTGTCCCAGTTCATGATGTGAAGTAGTTTATTCCAATGACAGGTGTGTTTGTGGGTGGTATGCTTGATGGTTTAGGGTGGGGTTCAGAGAAGTGAATTAGTGAATGAGGTTTCATCAAAGCTGCCGCTGTAATTTTAATGAGTAAAAAGAAGGAGAGAGAGGGTTCAAGGAGAGGGATTGGAGAACCAGAGACCAGCTGCATCAGGTGGTCTTTAGTGGTCTAATTTGGTCTTTGTTAAGACTTTGTCGGTTGCAAACTTAAGACCAGTGGCGTATACTAAGCTTATCTATGTACACTAATGTCAAAGCATGACTATGATAAGCTAGAGGCCATTTCTTTAAGTGGTCTTCAGGAATAGTTCTCCAGGCTTCTTGAAGGACATTCAAAGCTCTTCTTCTTTTGTTCTGTTCTCTGTCAAAATGATCCCACACTGCTTCAATAATGTTGAGGTCCGGGTTCTGGGGAGGCCAGTCCATGACTGATGATGTTCTTTTGTGTGTGTTTCTATCCAGGTACGTTTTTACTGCATTGGCAGTGTGTTTGGGATCATTGTCATGCTGAAAAATGAAGCCATTGCCAATTGGATGCTTTCCAAATGGTATTGCATGGTGGATCAAAATCTCACTGTGCTTTTCTGTGTTCATCATTCCATAAATTTTGATAAGATGTCCAACACCACTGGCTGGAATGCAGCCCCAAACCATGACAGAGCCTCCACCGTGTTTTACACATAACTGTAGACACTCTTCTGACCACCTCCATACATACAGACAACGTTTTAAACCAAAAATTTCAAATTTGGATTCATCACTCCATAGGACCTGTTGCTACTGATTTTCAGTACAGTTCTTCAGCCTTTTTTCCCTGTTTCCCTTCCTTAAGAATGGCTTCTTGACAGCCACCCTTCTGCTAAGGCCATATCTGATGATCAGCTGAAGATCCAGATGCATCTTGTGTCAGGTCTCTGCTGGATTTTTTTCCTATTTCTTAAGGACATGGCTTTCAAATATTGTAGATAGTTTTTAGGCCTGTTACTTCTTTTGTCCTCCATTTGTCCAGTTTCCTCAGATTTTTTTAAGGACACGCTGCACACTGTGCTGAGATATGCCAAGTATTCAGCTAATAGCTCTTTGAAAATCACCTTGTTGGTGCAAAAATACAATTTTTATGCCTTTCAAACTGTGTTTTCTTTGGCATTTTTTTGTAGATTCAGAAAGCCCGCAAACTGTTTTAAAAAATGACAAGAAAGTCTGGCTACTTGGAAGTACAAAGAATTGAAGGGTGACTCAAGACTTCTACACAATACTGTATGCTGTAAAACTGAAGGTGAGCTTATTCCATGTTGTGTCTGAGATACTAATTCAAGAGGAATATTTGTTCTGCTAATACAAAATAAAAGGTAATGGATACGATTAGCTTAAAAAAAACACACCATAGAACGTGATTTATACAAAATGTTATTTATTAAATAATTTTTCATTATTTTAACTTCTGTGTTTTGATATAAAACCTTATTTATAACCAGCAATGCTTCCCTAAGAAAGCAACAATAATTTCCCCATTCTTTGTATTTGCATTTGTTTTAGTGGGAAGAAACTCCACAGTGAGAGTCACAAGGTGCTGGAGAAACTATTTAGAAGTGGTCCTTGTCTGTACTTAAGCATTACATAAGGCTAAAGTGAATCCTCTCTCCAGCTATCAGTGACCTTGTGAGTTACATAACAGTAGTATGAATACATGTATGTGTGAAACAGAAGAGAGAGAAAAAAGAGCCACAGAGTGAAACGGTGTCCTAACCTCCAGAGGCAGCAGCACATAATGTTCAGTATTGACCTGCTTGTACGCTTCAGTGACTTCAGCAGCGTGATGTTTGTACCTCTTGGCGTCCTATCTCCATCTGAACTCTGCAGCACACACTGAGCTGGCTCAGCTTCCTGTTATTGGCAGGGAAACAAAAGAGATCTCAGAGCATTTGCAAGTGGCGAGAGTAATCATCTGCAGTGCTTTAAGTAGGTTGCTCAGTGTACATGTAACTCACTAAACACCTGTTGAGTAGTGGAGATGTGTAAACTCTGTAGATAGCAAAATATGATTTGTACTTCATTAGATTTCTCTCTAAATGCATTTGCAAATTAGCAGTGCAGTGTGTAAACACAGCATCTGGAACATCCATTTAGCAGCACTGCTAAAGTTCTGCCGTAGAGTTAAAGTTTTTGTTTGCTTTTTTACTCCATTTTAAAGACTGCAGGGAAACAGTAACGCCATGCTGTTCTTATTTTTCACACATTTTGGAGTACCAGTATAATTCATGATTGAAGCCTCCTCAAAAAAGGTACAAAACTATAACCTTGACTGTGATGCTTATTGGATTTGCCCTAGAAACAAATCCCTCTGACCTATCTGGCTCCATTGGTTTTACAGATACCAAGAAAAGCTTTGCAGTCAGAATGAAGCCAGATGGAGGTAGCAAGACAGACAGGAAGATGAAAGAAACAATTTAAAATGCTGCATGATGATTTAGACAGTTTTTTACCTCATTGTATCCCACTCAAATGTTTTTAATAGTTCTGCACTTGATTAAGTGATATTATTCAATTTTTTTCTGCTCTGAATTCATATTATTTCTTATTCTGCACTGGACAAAAAGTCCAGTGAATATAGTGTGTTTTAAGAACAGCAATGTTAATTATTATTTCTGAAAAAATAGCATATCAGTCTGGTTGATACAGTATTCAGTTTGCCTGTAAGTAAAAGATGAGGTGACCAAAAAAATGCACCTTCTTTCCAATATGTTTTAGTTATTTTACAAAATGCACCATGCGCAATCAAAGGATTAAATGTCAAAGTTGTGATATTTTCCTGTATTCTGAGATAAAATCAGTCCTGTGGGTGGGTTGGACAGTACATGCAGCTTTTTTTTTTTTTTCTTTGACTCACTCCCCACCACTTTGGCCTTTCTGGTTTGACCTACATTTCATGTCGCCTTTGTATGCATGTAAATATAGCTTAGTAGTACAAATCAGGTTTGGGGTTTGTTCAGATGGTGGAATATTTTTCAGTTTGTCTTTGAATTAGAGTGCTAAATCGTGTTTATGTGTCTAAACCAATAGGATTGGAAATGGTGTGTATATGCGGGCATTTGTGGGTTCAAACATGCGAAGGCTGAGTGCCTCGGCGACTGTGGACAGAAATGGTGAGTGTATCTGTACAGTCAGAAATTAGTGCTGGGGGTCAAGGTTATTCTAGAAAATCATTAATGTCTGAGATGATAAATGACATTAAACAGTTATATACTATGTGGTCAACCCACAAACCAGGGAGTTTCTCTGGTGCATTTTGAGTGAGAAAGCTGCTGTGGGTTTACAACCAAGGTCATAGCCAGCAGTGAAAAACCACAATGCCAGAAATAGAAGATGCCAATATGAACAAAAATTTAAAAAAAGAATAAAATCTCACATATGACTGGTTGAAGGTGGCCTTATAGGTGTAAAAATCAGAGGAAATTTTTGTTCCATTTATACAGTAACAGTTAAATCATAATTAAAATTGTAGAGACACAAACACATATCTGATGTTTAGCCTTTAACCAGCATGAAACCCAAAGTCCTTGAGGTTATTCGGTGGCCTAAAACAGCTGCATTGCACCAAATTCTGTGTATGTGATTGTATTTCTTTCAGCAGAACCTTGTAAACTGTCCACCTGCTGTTATCAACCTGCCATCGGCTCTCCTTCTATCTCTCCACAAGTCAAGCGCACCAGAAAGTCTGTACAGAGTAGTACATATGATTATATATCTTGGCAGGAACAGTGTGCATACATCACTGTGTTTATGGGTGCATGTGCACGCATGCGTCACAGTGTGTCCTGGTTGGAGGAGAGAACCAAGTCATGGAAAAGATATATACCTTTTCCAGAGCAAAGGGAAACAAAGGCAGCCTCCAAATGATACACGGCTCCTCGAAGAGGCCCGCAAAAGCACGTTCTCTTTTCCTCTATCAATTCCTCGTCTCCAGGTAAACCCAGCTGTGAACCCGTGAGCTCCACTGGACGCATTTTGTTAATTTTTAACGGTCCTTTTAACGTGACAATAATATCTCACACCCAGCCTGTCTGCTATCTCCAAGCATGTGCTGACTCGATTTGAACCCAGCTCTCCTGTCAATTTCTCCTTTGCCAGTTGGGCAGACTTCACCTTTTCTCATTTTTTTTTTTATTGCTTATCATGTCTTTTTTTATTCTCTCCCAAACTTTCTTCCTAGAATCTAACGCATTCCCTTCGTCCTCCTTCTCGTAGGTAGGCCTCTTCCTTTGCCAGACAGAGGAGCACAGTGTTCCTTTGTTATTTCCAGGGATTAAGTCTAGATAACAACCGCAGCCACTCAGGCTCACCAGCACATCAGCAGCTTTCTATCTGTGGCTTTACATTCCTTAATTGGGATTTTAGAGGCATGTCCCCACAAAGGGAAGGGATTTCTGGATATCTCAGCTATGAGTTGCTTTGAGACATTGTACACTAAATGGCCTCTTACTTTAAAAAAAACAATAATAGTGTCTCTTTTTGATGTGCCCTTACATAAAAGCAGATTTAAGAACTCAAAAGTTGTGTTTTTTATTTTTGGTGGAATGCTACCTCTAATATCAGCTGATAGAAACGTTTCATCAGCTTTTGCACATGCTCACTTGCTCCACTTCCATTCGGGACAGAGGGATGATACATTACCAGCTGGTCCTGCTCCAGTTGGCCCCTCCCCTTGACAACAGTTGCCTAGTGCCACAACTGGAGCCCATCACTATGGCGGGCTGACAGCCAGCCTGCCAGATGTGAGGCCTTCTCCACGCTGTCTGTAATCCAAGCAGAAACACAAACTTCAGGTACACACACTCGCACGTACACAGATAACTAAACACTCGTAAAGTATAGCTTATCACGTAGCACTACGCAATTACCTGCAGTGTATGACTGCCTTTACACTTTTTCTGGGGTGTGCTGTAGAACATGAGAGACAGTTTCAGAAGTGGTATGCAGGCCTCCCTGTTTTCCATCCAAACCCAGGAGTGACCTTGTTGTGGCCACAGATTCCCCCCGTGTAAAGCAGCCTCCTTCAGGACCCTGCTATTAGCGGCTTTGTGGGGCAGAGTGGCGACATCTTAATGGCACACAGACAAGAAGAGGCTACAGACCCCTGTACCCTCCTACACTCAGAGCACAGCTGACTGCAGGGAATGTGGACTCTTCAAGACGTATGCTGACAGCAGCCACCAGGGGATGGTTGGAATTTGTGTTCACGCGAAGATGAATGAAGTACTGTTTTTATACTGTTTTTACAAGAAACTCTTGGCAGCCTTTTACATCCACTAAGGAACTTGTCCATAATTATAAGCAGGGAACTAGGACTGGGAACTAAGAAAAGGAGCCTTTGTGCTGAAATGTTTTTATTTATGTCCCAGTTTGTAGGCTAAGGTGAGGAATCTGCTGGATTGCTATACAGTACTCAGCACATGTCCTGACTTTGAAATTTTGAGAAATATGCTTATATTTTGCAGAGTAAGGTGACCTTGAAACCATTCTTATGACTGTACAGTAATATAGTAAAAATGGAAATGTCTGCCAACAGCCCTTTTGCAAATTTGCATAAATGAAAAAAAAATAGGGGAATGAACCATCTCATAAGCTTAGCAATAAGGAGATATTACTTTAATGGAATGCCCTAAAGCGGCAATTATCTAAACTACCAATACTCTTGGTTGCTTGCGGGACAGAAGCACCAACCCACTCCCAGTTTGACACTGTTGATCTCTGCCATTGGTTGGGTGGTTCTCACCAGCTTCTCTGCCATCACATTTTCACACATTCAGGATTTTACACTCCTTAACACCTGTTGGAATGACATAGTTGTCCTTAGCTCGACACAGAGAGATCTTCATACAATGATGGCAGCCCTAAAACAGGAAGCTGCGAAAATGGGTCTTCAAATTAGTGCAACAACAACCAAAGTACTATGTATTGGGTACGTGTGTGTGCAGATTCCCATTCATATTGAACAACAGCAGGTACAAGAAGTGAGTGAGTTCCAGTACCCTAATCAAAGAAGCCTAATCACCACTGAAGGTACAGCTGACTGGGATGTCATCTGCTGGGTGGGTAAAGCCTTAACTAAACTACAACAGCTACGACCTATCTGTGCATCTTCCTCTCTAAATTCGGCTACAAAAATGCATCTTTTCAATTTAATAGTTGTGCCCACTGCCCTGTACATGTGCATGCGAAATATGGAGGGCAACAAAAGGACACTTCCCAACGCCTCAATGTACTGCAACAACTTAACCTGCGAAGGATTTTTAAGATCTCTTACCGGGACCAACGAATTGCTGAGGAAGTACTTCGACGACCAGGCACACATCCCATTGCTAACATCGTTACTGAGCGACAATTTTGATTCACAGAACACATCCTTCACCTACCTCTTGAACAACTTTTGAAGATTGCCATGACCTGGACTCCACAAATGGGTAAACACAAGCGAGGCCGACTGAAGATCACTTGGAGGTAGACGCTCACTGAAGATCCGAGCCTTGTTGGCATCACCTGGGATGAGGTTGAACTAGCTGCAAATGATCAAAGTTGTTGGAGATTATTAGCTGCCCTATGCGCCAGTCGGCGTAGGAGGAACTAAGGCTAAGGCTAAGGAACACCTGTTGGGAAGCTTTTGATACACTTGCTGTAGACCAGGGGTTTTTAAAGTTTAGGAAACCAGTATATGATTGAGAACTGAAAACAAAGAAAATGCATCATACTGTACACATTTAGTGTTGGTCAGGTGTGTGTTCAGAGAATGGTGGTTTAAGTTGCTAATTCCCCCTTTGTACTGGTGCATAATTTGGTCACAATTAGTGAGATGGGATTTCTTGACATCTGCTCTATTTGTCAATATTGGGCTAGAACACAACAGAAGAGAAACTCTCCTCTGGTCTCATTCTAGTTTTAGTGAATATTACCCAAATAAGAGTAAATGGTGCATTTGTTGGGAACTACTTTAAGCCTTGGATTCATATTGATTTGGCTTGATAGTATTTACTGCTGCAGAATGGTGCTTGTGGAATTAAGACTGAAGTGAATCGGCTGTGTTTATAGTAACGAAGGAACATCATTAGTCAGTCAGTGCCACATGTTGCTGGTAAATCTTTCATAGTTTCTGCACTACAGTGAAGCTGTGTGGCTCACAGAAATGAGATATATTAGACCATGGTGCTATATATTTGCTTAAAATAAAGTACAGTATGTAATATTGTCTGCCATATCATTGAAAGCAGTCTGAAAATCTGTATATTCTTCAGTGAGTTAAGTATTGTCAGGCTCTCATAAACTACTTTAGCAGAAATGGTAATAATGTCTGTGGCATTCAGGGTCATTCTGCTAAAACTGTAACAAGTAAAACAGACTTGGGCTACTTGGAAAACCTTCCCGAGGCCCTGAGAAGTAGTGTCATTGAGCTAATAAGTCACCATTTCCGATATTTTAAGTGTTTCGCCATGCCAGACTTTACCAGGCTCTAGCTTGGCCTGTCCAGTCAAAACACTGGAATGAGTGCGTTTGTTGGTTAGTCTTCCTGTTATGCTTTTAACCTAAGGTTACATTAATAACGATTTTTCTGTTATAATAGAGCAACAGCATGACTGTGTAATCTTAAGGAAACAAGGATGTGGTTAGTGGGCAATCCATCTGTCCCTGTTAGCACAAGTGTTAATAGGTTAGTGGCCACAAATTAATGCCCTCGAGTTCACATGGGCCAAGGAGGACACAAATCATAAACTTTGAAAGCATGAGAGGGCCCCTGCCCAATGAGCCAGTCCAGGTCAAGACTGACAAATACCTGTCATCTGACCATATCATTGTTTCATGGCATCAGAGACAGTTCGCAGTAAGTGCGTAGCATCAGATAACCTTGTTAATGAGCCTTATCTGAAGTGGCGTCTGGCAAACAGCCAGCAAGAGAAAATAAGACATAGTGGGAGGAGAGTTTAAGAACATAAACAGATGCTCTGCTCTCAGATTTGAAAAACAGTATTTCCTTCTCCTACTCAAAAGAAAGTTTCTCCAATCAACCCCAACGTGGTCCTCTGTGTAAAACTTTGAAACCAGAAGAGATTTACAGTAGCAACAGCGGTAGCCCTCAATCTATACACGGCTTGACCTTCTGTAAAAGCTCAGCCACCCACCCCCAAACCGCTCCCATCCACCTCATTTTCCAAATCTTTGTTTAGTCACAAGCCGCGATCGGTAAAATGTAAACAGAGCGCCCTGCTATGACTCACAGGGAGCTCCTTTATCGTAGCAACTTGCCAACGTAGCAGCAACTACCCAAGAAGAAATGAAAGGGAAAAATACAGCACATTTGTGCACAAATTTGCACTAACTGCATTGATCATGACTGCAGGAATGGCTTTATCTTGCTATAATTGTGCGATTAAGTGGCTAAGGCAACCAAGTACTGAAGAGATTCATTTAATCTACTAATTTAGATAACTATATTTAGATTTTAAAAAATCAGCTTGGTACATACACTGTGCACTTATTTGGCCATTTGTCTAAGGAAATTTGGCTGCATGCTTGACAGATACAGTCTGTATTTGCTTAAAGTCAAAAGAATGAGCTTGTAACCCAGTTACATGGACAATAAAACATTAAATGCATTTAACATCTTTTTATACTGCAGTTGTATATCACTCAGGGTGGCCTGTGGCTTCATTATCACTCTGTCGGTATTGTGAATGCTTTGCAAGGCTAACATCAAAGGCCTCTATAAGTCAGCTGGTGTTTGGCTCCCTGCTCATCAAGCTGGCACAGACCAGGCTTGAACTTCAGAAGCTCTGGCCTCGGTTCCACAAAGAAAGCAATGATGTCAAAATTTCTGGACACACTGCAACATCATACCACTCTGAGGCTCGAGAGGAGCTAAAAGCTCTGCTGAAATCTGGAGATGGAGGTGCGATCATAAATCAGAAGTCCCTCACACTCTCTCACTCCTCACTAATTTCAGCCTTTTTTTTCTCCTTCTCTCCCATCCAGTCCCTCTGCCTTTCTCAGCCAGCGACGGCACATTTTAAACCCATTAGCGATTGGCCTGCCAGCTGTACATCAGCAGAAAACCATAAATTGTTTTATTGGATGAAGTTTCTGCAAAGTGATGAGCTCAGCGTTACCGATTCCCGGTATACTGCTAGCTTATTGTGCGAGTGAAAGTGTGCCTCTTGTCAAATATTCAAGAAGAAATAATTGTTATTTCCAAGGCTTTTGACACTTGCTTACGTCTCGTGTGCATTTGTCACACCTTTCTCCAAATCTGTGTCAGTAGGCTGGGACCTTTATAGTGTTTAAATTGAATTTACTGTGCCAATATTTGACTTCTTATTTCTGATTTTGCAAGAGGCCGCCTATTATTTCTTCAGGCATGTGCTTAGCAAGCATAAAAAGTCATTGGTGTTTTTTAAGTAAATGTTTGTCTGTACACTGTTCTGCCTTCTGTGCAAAAATTGCTGATTTATGGCATCTCAGCTACACCTTTCCAATGATGCGGGCTGTCTCCTTGACTTTATCAAAAAAGGAGTAACAAGTGTGAAGTTGTTTACATTAGTACCTATCTCCTAGCAAGCCCCCTCTCCACTCCACTCCACCTCCTTGCTCACACCAGCCCCTCCAAGTCACACAGCTGTGTGCAGTGCAAACACTCTGAGCCCCCTTGCATTGCGTTGCCACGGCAACCAAGACCAAAACCAGGCATACCTACCATCCACTTGGCAGTCAGCCCACGGCCCCTCAGTGAGCCAGATGCTCCATTCCACATCAGTTTCTCCCAATAATGTCACGGACAATGAAGAAAAAGGGTCCAAATTTTTTTTTCTTTTTGGGGGGGGGTATTGGTTGGTGGAACAAACCAGTTTCCATTAACTCATTATTGGTGTTTTCAGCTGTTGCTGTGGAGATGTGATTTAACCCAGACACTTAGGTACCCCCCTAACCTCCTTGTCATCCACCCCCAGCAGTATATACACCACGTGTTCACTCCTCTGTGGAATAACACATTGGTGCGTCAGCATGGTACACGGAGGAATGTTGTCTCCGAAGAAAGGTGCGTTACACCAGTAATGCCATGCAGTATGCACAGGAAATATTAAATCCATCTCTCTTACTTCCTGGACTGCAGACCCCTACAGTGACTGTTTAGTGTCTACTGTCCATTGTAAGAGGACCTAACAGAAAAGCAGTTAGGGTAGTCAGTGTAAACTGCAATATAAAATTGTTGTTGCCATTAGCAGACTGTGGTCACCATTCAAGAGTGTGGAGGAATATACACAGCAATGTGGAAAAGTTGACAAGTAACAGTGCACAATATAGCTGACCCACAGTATCAATGATCAAATTTAAACCACTATTGATAATGGTGGTTTAATTATGCACTCTTAGTCTTGTAACTAGAATGCTTGATTTATAAGCTCCATTTTTGGTGTGTTGCTCAGTGCAACACACTCAGGGGTTTTTTTGCAGCTGCTTCCTTTCTTTGATTTGGCATGACCATTCAGAGCTGGCTTGTGGCATAGAAAATACAGTATATACATGTTTAAATAATGGCTAAATTAATGAAGTTATCAATATCAATAATATCCTCTTAACTACAATAGTGAACTGAACATGATGGAATAAACACTACCTGCTAACTGTAATGTGTTTGACAAAACAGGAGCTAAAGTTGTGGTTTTTGCCTTTGACTGTAGGAATCTTTTCTCTGAACCTGCTAAATATGAGCACCATTATACAGCAGCAGGATTCACATGTAGCATTAGAACCCGACAGATATAAAATCTTTAAGGCCAATACCGATATTTGTTGATTTAAAAATCCGATATATCAGCCGATATATTTTTCTTTCAGACACATGGAGCATAAACAGATTTCCATAACATTTGTTATGTGTAGTTATTTACCAAGATATTATGACAATGCAGTTTCAAAATAATCATGTTTTAATGTCACAACAAGTCGTGGATTACTCGTTTACTCTGTGCTTGACTCTGCTCAGATCAGCTGGTTGTTGCATTTGTGGTGTTCCAAAGTATGCACCATCAACACTCATAACATGGTTGAAGGGTGTTTCTCCTGTCTACTTTTTAAATCTTCATTTATAAGCCGTTATACATGCCGATACTGATATACTGGCAAATAGCTTATATCAGCCGATGTATCGGCCCCACCAATATAACAATCAGGCCCTATACAGCATCCACAAAGTGGGAGACTTGAGTACATTTAATCTTGTGGCACAACAGCAGTAGCTTTATTAATTACCTCTAATTATTAAATTATGCAATGTGTAGGGGAGTTGCAGGGATGGAGTCTGGGGTCGGGACATGGAAACTGGAACTGTGTATCAAGAGTCTGGGACATTTATATCATGGTTTATTCTTGGTTTCACAGTCCTTAAACCTCTATGAAATACATTGCTATTATTAGATTTTTCAATGTTTTTGTAAAAAAGAAAAGAGAATAAAATGGGTCAGTTTTCTTTCTTTTTTTTTACCAGTGTTCATTCAAGATTTAGATTGCGCATAAACATCACTAAAGGTAATAGCAGAGAAGTAGCAACTTGCCTGCTTGAAACTTGTATAGAACTGAACAAAAAACAGCTTCTTGGCTCCTTTCCTGGCAATCAAAGACACATTGGTATGTGGAGTTACATTTTTATGATGACGTACATTTATGGGTTTTGAATACTGGAGCAGAATTTAAAGCGTATGGTGCGTGCATTCCTTCATTTTTATATGGACTTTCAGTCATGTCAAATTAAGCCTTTACATCTGAACTTACTGTTGCATTGACTGGTGGCAGCTGTCTGACTTTTCCTGTCTCCTGGAGTGTCTCCACATAGCTGACTTGCATCATTTAAAATAAGTGGATAGGTGAAAGTGAAGGTGCATACTGGCTGCGTGGATTTTTGCCATTGACGCTCCAGTGTTGAGTCTTTTCAACCACTTATTGTTCCAGAACTCCATCCAAGAAACACAAATTCAGCCGCACTTAAAAGACTTTATGAAACACATCATTCTTATCCCAAGATGATGTCTTACTTCAGGACGAATTCATCAAGTATGAACGCTATAAGGAGCTTACAGTGTGTAAATCTTTCTTCTTCTTTTAAACCATTTGTGCCATATTTTTCTTCAAAAGAGGGGGTGAACTCATCATTTTCGGACACGTAGACTTAGAGAGAACATCTTTGTGTGCTGGGGTGGGCATAGAGACCGAGGGCAGGGGGTAATGAATCAGCTGAGGTTTGGGAGAAGAAGAATATGTACAGTCTGGAGCAGAGCAGCTTGGATTTAGGAGGGCAGACAGCTGGTATTCTGTTTCTCATCAATAAACGATTACGTCTCCCTCCACTCTACAAACAGTCCATGTTTACCCTCTCTACATTTCATAATCTTTCCTTACTCACATACTGTCCTGACAATCCAGTCACTTGTTTGACGTGAATGGATTGCTAGCTGGAGGACTTTGCAAGGGGTCGAGGGATGCCAGGGAGCGATAATATCCAAACCAAAACAAGATCAAGCTGTGCTTGTACTCACAACTGAATAAAGCAGAGAGAAATAAGACAACATGGGTCATCGAGGCAAGTATGCGGTAATATTGATTAAAAAGTGAGAAAAGGTGTTCAAAGAATCTCCCAGAGACGGTGGCGAAAAGAAGGGAGAGATCAGAAAGGCAGATGTAGAAAGAGACATGTGGTGTTGAGCAAGACCTGACCGGAACACATGTGAACGTGCGGTACATGTCCAGGAACATGTTCAAAATACAGCCGCTGAACTCATGCGAGACATAACAGCTGAGATGCGTGGCGCCAAAACACAGGACTTGACGCATGAACACAACCATATGTCAAAATGAGATGGGGGAAAAAACAATGACTGTGCTGTGAGATATGCAGCTAAGGTGGTTGACTGGGGTCAGACAACCAGAGGTCAACCACAGCTTTCACATCTGATTTGTCACACTGTTCGTCATAGTGATTACTATGCTACGAAGAGACATTAGGAGACGTCAAAGGCATAATTGGTTAAGTGGACCAATGAGGCTGCAGTCAGTCGGTAAATGCTTGATGGCAAACTGCTGGGGAGAGACAGATTTATAGTGATGTTTTCTTTTCTCTGAGCTGTTGAGGTTGATGCTAATTAAAACAAGTAGTTTCCTGTTTTTGAGTGAACAAATTAGGATTGTAGACATAATCTTTTTATTTACATGTTGTTCGTGAAACGTTTGCTGATTGTGCAAGTCAGAATAGTCTCATAGGAACAATCTGATCTTCCAGTTTTGGGAATATTCGAGTGGATGTCAGGAAGGCAGCCACAAGAAGACACTACACAAGAGAACAAATTAGAAGCACAAAGACTAGATCATCAAAAAGAGGCCCGTGTCCTCTCAAAATGTGCCAGCGAACTCTCCAACAGACACTAAAGCACAGCCAGTGTTTTGAGGCCAGTGAGGCCTCATCCCATCAACAGCCCACTCATTTTTCTTGCTGTTAGTGTTTTAAAAAGAGCTCAGTGCCGCTAACTATCAATGGCGCGTTAAACAAGAGCAGTTATCAGGGTTAAATCTGAAGTTGAAATGGAGTGGAAAAGAGTCCTTGTGATCCAAGACGGGATACCATATAACAACAGGGAGAGGAGCAAATTTCAATAGAGTCAAATACTTTCTTTTACTGTCCTTATGTTTCTAATTATTACTATGATTCAGTTTAATGGAAGGTAACGTGAGAGGATGAGCATAAATTTTCTCACTTATTACAGTGGTTGCATAAAGTTTAGCATGGATGTGGAAAATTGCAGTGATAATAAATTCATTCTGAGCTGATTAAACAAAAGTGCAAGCATATGTTTAACGACTTGTTTTTACTTTCTTTTCATTATGCAATACATTTACCCACTATTTTATTTTACATCCATTTTCTTCCACTCATCCAGTTCAGGGTTGTGGTTGGGCTGGAACCTATCCCAGCTGACATACAGTGAGAGGCTGGGTACAGCCTGGACAGGTCGCCAGTCTGTCACAGGGCTAACACAGAGACAGACAACAATTCACGCTCACATTCACCATTTAACCTAACATGCAGGTCTTTGGACTGTAGGAAGAAACCAGAGTACCCAGAGAGAACCCACGCAGACATGGAGAAAACACACAAAAAGGCCCCAGTTGCCCAATGGATTTGAACCCAGGACCTTCTTGCTGTGCTGTGACAGTGCTAACTACTGCACCACCAGATTTTTTTTTTTTACAGTATTTATTTACCTTATAAAGGTGATAAAGTTGTTTGGGTTTTTTTTAGCCTTTATTAGATAGGACACTACAGAGAGGTGACAGGAAAGCAGGGAGGGAGTGGGAGGAATGGCACAGGAAATGGTCTGGGGTAGACTCTTAACACAGGCCACTGCAGTAACCTTTGGCATATGGGTCACCTGCTCAACCAGGTGAGCTATAGTGACAGCCTTTAAATGTGTTTTGATCATGTTTTGGAAGTTTACATTACAATAAGGTCATTTTTTTCATCTTTCTACTTTGAAAGTGGAAAACCAATAGTCATCAAGCTAAACGTTTAGCAAAAACCTACATGCTTCTTTCGAGGTGTGCTATTCTGAATTGGCAGAAGCCTGACAGTTTTATGTCCTTGCTAGAGCAGCAACAAATGTCTCCAGAATGTGGAGATCCATAGAAAGATCAAGCTTAAAACATCATGAGTGAAATCTCAAAAGAATATTTTGCTTTCTTTCAGCGGGCTCAATAGTTATGTTGCAATAATGGTCAATGACAACTGACCAGAATCTTTCAAATCAGTTATCATTTGTATAGATGATGCCAGTTAAAATCGAGTAAAACTCAGACTGTGCTTGTTCTGTGCAAATACAACACATGAAACAGAAGTGGGGGTTGATAATATGTAAATCAAATCAAATAATATTAATCCCATGTGAATAGGGCTAAGGACTAGCTGTGGGTTACTGTATTTTCTTGTTGCCTTTTGTGTTATAGTACAAACTAATCTCAGCTAGCTTTTGTGTTACCATTTCCTGAAAGTGCACGTGAAAAATAACTGATTGTGATGCAAGTAGTTTCAGAAATAGTAACACCACTGCATGAAAAAATGTTCTCCTAGTTCTGGGTTAGGGTAGGGTTAGGGTGATTCTGATTCTAGCTCAGGTAAACCCCTGGGCTTTCTTACTAGCCCAACAGCTCTCAGAGGGCTACACCTATTTTCATAGAATACATTTCCCACACAAAGGCTTTACTTGGGTAGGTCACTAAGGCATATTAATGACCACCCAAGTATATTTGATGACACATTTTAGCATTTTTTTAAAATTTATTTTTTAATCTGGCTGAGAGAATGATGCCAGCTGCAGCCAGTATATTAGGAGACAATCCCTTTGCTCTTACTTTGAAAGTTCAGTCGCTGCTAACCAGCTACCCAGGGCCCTTCTATTGTTGTGTTTGCCTATCAGCTGGTTCTCTAGCTAGGTCACCGTTAGGACTGTCTTCAGTATCATGCTCTCGTCCAGTGGTCGAATGGACTTCAACACCACCTTCTTGGACTCCAGCTGGCAACGTTAGTCCTTGTTCTGCTCAAAAATGCAATTTGGGGAGGGGCTGTAACCATAGCATACTGTACAGTGGGTGGAGAACAAGTTCATACAACTGTATGCCAACCTTAGGAGATTGCAGACCATAAAAAGGACTACCAGCTGCAGTCATCCATGCATCCAAGTCCATCCATAGGACAAGTTGAAAAAGCAGCTGCTTATAAATGTTCTGTTTTTTATCCGTCATAATGCACTCAGCAATTAAAATATTTAGCATGGTTCTTTTTGAGAGCGCACATGTACAAAGTCTCTTCATTGCCGTGAGTTTCTATGTTCCGTTTGCAAGCATGCAGAAATGTCTGGAACATTTTCTTTGTCATTTTGCCCCCGTGCTTTATTTATTTTTAGTAGAGTGTGCCTAATCTAGCATGGAGACTTAATCCAGATGTAGGATTATCTGGAGGAAATGTGTCGTAATTCTCACAATCTCTACCTCAAGGCAAACATTAGCTCTGACAGCACTTTTTCCTCTTAGATCAGGTTCAGTTCACTTTAAGAGCTGCCAAGGATATAACCTGCCGTCTCAGGTCACCGGTCAGCAACTTACACTATAACTGAAGGACAAATACTTACAGTTTGAGTCACGTTGCATGTGAGGGCCTGATACCATGTGTGCATACATGTGCAGAGATGCAAGATGTATGTTAGCTGTTAAAATGTCTTAACTTTGAATTAAAGAGAATCCTCAATGTGGTTCTGATTATATTTGGTTTAGCTGGAGGCTTTCTATCTGATAAGAAATAAATATGCTGCTGTGATATAACAGAGATATGCAGCATCATTATATAACAGAACTGGTACCAAAGTGGCTGCTAGCTGATTAAACGGTGTGCATTCTGGCACATAAGCTAAGAAATTGTAGCAGGTCAATAATACAGTATTCAGAATGAATACAAATCGGATGAAATGTACTCCCTGAGTGTTGAATGGATAGCTTTTAGAGTTGTTTTAGAGTGTGCGATGACATAAAAAAAATTTTTTTAAAACCTTTTGTGTTATATTTACGATTGCAGGTGCACTTCGGGTAAGGTTGTTGTCATATTTGAGTCGCTTTTCAGTGCTCTTGGCTGTTATCCCATAAGAAGGAACCACTGAGAAGTGATGTCTCTGTGAATCTGTGGTAAATTGTTTCTCATATAGTGTCTCTGAGGTCTTAGCGCAGCCTGTTTGCATTAAATTCTCTACTAACTGTCATTGGGCTTGCGTCACCACCATTATCTGGAATAACTGGAGTGCTACATGATAGACTGGTAATTCACTGATTGGTGGGATGTGGAGAGCCAGGGCACGCACAAGAACACACACAGTTAAAGTAATCGTTATAAGAGCCGGGATCATTATGCCAAAATAAACAAATTACACATCCCACCACAGCCAATCATGGGATGCATAATGTAGTTTGGCTGTGCACCCTAGTAAAGATAAGAGGGCACTGTCGCCCAAAACTAATGACTCCTATTATATTCACCGCAACACTGAGTTCTTCCAGTGACGTGCATTTTATGTCACTGGGCTCAGTGTTGATAGAAATACTGAAATCTCTCTAAGTGAAATATTATTGTGTCTCAGGTTATTACGCTTGAATAATCGCTCTGCGTCAGCACAACCAGCTGCTGCGGATGCTGCAGTAAAGAAAATATGTGCTTCCTTCAGTCCGACAGAGGATTAATCTTAGAAAGAGAAAGAACAACTGAATGATACTTCAAGAAAGATCTTGAAAATCCAGATTCTACCAGTTTCGCTCTTTGATTTGATGAAGGGCATTTGACAGCAGGTCGACAGGGCCCGGCTTCAGACGCGGTCAGGGTGACGCAGAGGGTTGTGATGATGTCCGTATAGACTTCCCAGCACTCGAGGAGGCAGTGTGGCGCCATGTTCAAAGTGTTCACTTGTTGGTGTGGAATGTTTGGCGGGCCGGGTGAGTCCGTTTGAAGTGAGCGTTGAGTATGTCTGTGTGTGTGTCTGTGTAAAAATAGCCATTGCAGCAGTTTGGTGCACACTGGCCAGGCATACCAACCTTGAAGCCAGGTGTACCAGCCAGCTCACAGGAGGAATCATGGGAAACAGTTTAGTTACACATGGCACATCCAGGGCACAGCTACCTGCTGCACATGCTTATCATCTCACCCACATCTGTTCACATCACACATGGAGTGAGTCAAAGTCAGCCAAATACATAAAATTCAACATGGCTGATGTTATTCCAGGTGCACATACCTTTTTTTTTTTTTTTAATTTTTATTTCCAAAAAAAAAAAGGGGGGGAAAAAAAAGGGTT
>VUQS01031307.1:0-20560 GCA_015108495.1 Heterochromis multidens | reverse complement strand
AAACCCGCACACACACACACACACACGCGCGCACACACACACACACACACACACACACACACACACACACACACAGCAACTCACCTGTTTCTCCCATTTGAGGCTCTGTAGCGTTTTAGCTGCCATGGCCTTCCTCTCCTGTCCCTGCTGGGTGTGGTTTTCCAATCTGTCCTGCTTAAGCCATTACAGCCTCACCCACCCACCTAAACTGTCCACTTCAGGCCAAACATCCATCTACCGCCACTGTGTGTGTGTGTGTGTGTGTGGGTGTGTATGTGTGTGTCTATTTTGGATTTGGCATGTGTGAGAAGATGCCCAGCTTTCCCAGAAGGGTCATTAAAATTTTATCTCATTCGAATATGAGTGAGAAGGTGCGAGTGTGGGTGTTTGCATGTACGTGCATATGAGGAAGAATGCCTGGGATTTGTGCCGCTGCAGCCGCTCGCCAAAAGTTTGCAAAAAAGAATGAATAGGAGACTTGTCACAATATCATTTCCTTGGACAATGCATCATTCTTTGCGATCATGCGTACAAACCATAAGAGACAATGGCATCTCTACTACATTAATGTGCGTCTGTGTTACAGGTGAGATGCACGCTGTCAGACATTCCTGAGGATATGGAGGCACAGAGAAGCCTCGGGGGTTAAAACTGACTGTGCGAGACAATGTGTCTAGATATTTGCTGGTATTAAATATATGTGAGGCACATGCAACATTATGGCTTGGGATAAATTGTGATAAAAATCTTTTAAGATGGTTCAAAAAACTGCAAACATCTAGCTATAAGCACTACTTGCAGCCCTTAACATCTCCAGCTGTGCTAAATGTTGACATCTGTGATGGAGTATCAGGGTAGAGAAACGCACACATTCAAACTAAGTGGTGAAAGCAAAGTAAAGCAAGGCCTCTGGACAAAATTTTCAACCACTGGCTGCCCTACTTTCAGCAAGCGAGCTCCTTCTTGCCCCCTGGTGTTTGCTCGCCTGCACACAAGCATTCGCTGAGTGAGATTCTGCAATTCCTCTATTGACCTGCAGGAGGCAGCATGGGCAAAGAGATGCTGCATGAAGCTGGGGGTTGGAGTTTGGTTGTCACACAGCAGGTGGAGCTCTGAGATCGCAGGAGTGTAACTGAATGAAGGGAATCTGCAACACAGAATATGCTTAATGCATGTTTATGTGGTGAAAATGTTGGTTGCATACTGTACACACATACAACTACAAAAGGTGTTTGCTCATCTTTCCTCAGCGATCAGGAATTAACACCCTGATTGACAGTAAATCTAATATCAGAATCAAATGGAGAAAACCTCTTTGATGCTACCTCACAGGGAGGTTAATGTTAGGTAAAAAGTTTCATGTTGCTATGAGAGACAAGAGGGTAAGGTGTATATGATAATGTACACAAAGCATATTAACCAGTGTTTGTCTGGGCCTTTGTGTGCACACTAACTTTTTAGGAGGTTTCCAACGTATGGAGTTTAGGCCACACACAAACACACACACACACGGACCTGCACAAAATACAGCAAATCACAAGACAAGCCCCATATGAGTCAACCTAATGACTCGAGCCAGTGCTAAGCAGCTCCAGCTGTCATGTCTGTTTAAAGTGATATTTAAGAAGGCTATTTACGAATAAGTTGGTTCAAATGCAAGAATAGCTCATATGAAGAGATTTGTGGCTCAAAATGATGCAATGCTCTTTTGAGCAACCATCATTTGTTTTAAGAAGGCATTTCATTAGATTTATGTTGCACCTCTTTTTGTATGTGACGGCCATATATATTTTTGGGAATGAACGTGGCCTTATAATGGAGCTTATATGTCAAAGTTTAGTAATATAATTATGCAAATGATCACGTGTCATGAAAAGTGTTTGTGCAGTTCCTTGTAGGAGTAAACCTGATGGGAAAAAAAGGAGGAGCAATTCAGAATAACGACACAAAAATGTTCCTGAATGAGGCCGATTGAACTCAGGTGTTCTGCAGTCTAGGAACCCACAAGTCCGTTTTCGAGTGTAGCCAGCCGATGTCTGGGCCAAGACTTCCTGTCTGTTCATCAGTCATCATTTATGAATACAGATCAATTTAGTAGTTGTCAGATAAAAACTGATCGTTTTGAGATTGCTTTTCTGCAAATGCAATCCCTCTTTTTCTCTCTGCACTGACTGACTACCTGCATGCAACCAAAGCCTGCTCAAATATGATAGGTTAATAGAACCTTATAGGTTCTGCCTATCCATACGTAAATATCTGAATATAGAGATTAATGTATTTTTCAACTCAGTCCAACAGAAACGCACTTCTTTAGACTTCTGATAGGATTAAAATGCCAAAATAAAAGTTGGCCTACTGCAAAAGCAACCTTTTGTCTTTTTTTCTGTAATTTCTATTGAAGCTGTGATTCCTGGCTGTTCTCAGGCTGGCTGTTGCTAACTCTGCAAACTTGCTTCCTTCCATCCTCCCAAAGCCAGAGCGGCTTCCTGTGTGAACTCCTCTGTTCTCTTATCTGGTCCTCTTCCCCTCCTCCTGTCTTCTGAGATGTCTGCTTTTGCTCTGAACTTGATTGTGCACTCCGTCTCAGTTTTGCACTCCTAAAGAGTACCTTCCAGCTGCATGTGACTGTGACTTTGTGATTTTGTTCCTCCATTTGTAACTGCCATGTAAGGGCACAAGATCAAACATGTGGCGTAAAGGTGTCCTTAAAAGATATTATTTATAGACTATTTATCTCTGTAGCAAGTGATGAGGTTTGTGTTTGCGATTGCGATTAGGCTGCATAACAAATTAGCCTCCCAAGTTTAAAAGCATCTGTCTGTCTGTGTCCTGGTGTGACCTGCTGTTTTAGTTGCATGAGGACATCTTGGCAGCAGATCTCATTTCCGGCCCAGTTTCTCATGTTTCTTCTGACACGCATTAATTCACTTGTGGCAAACACAAATACTGCTAAGCACCAACAAGGTGTCCGCCAATCACTCAGGCTCACAGGCGGCACACGCAGGCTGATCTACACACCGGGTTAAACTTTAGATGCACACAAGGTAATGAAAAAAGCAGTACTACGTGCTCATTTCACAGTTTGCCTGGTGAAAAATGATATTAGTGCAGGCAGACAAACTGATAGAAAACCTAGAAAAATTTTAGACCACATTACAGGAAGTACTGTGTGAATATGGGTAAGTTGGTGAATAAGCCTGATTGGCGAGGTTAGCATCAGATAAAGCTAACAGGCACCCTGTAAAATACTGTAGATCTTCCTGGATCTGCTGACAGCTGCACGACATGAACTGTTTAGACATACAGGCCCTTATGTGATTTATTTAAAGAATACATGGGTTCAGTGAGTTCTTTTGCATCACGATTGCACTAACAAAACTGTTGCATTGGACTCACAGGCAAAGAACAGTTTGGAATAATAAGAGACAGGAAGTAATTTTGGGGCACAAACAGGGATCTCTTTGTAGACTCTTGCAAACTGGAGAGAGGTTTAATTTCAGTCGTGGTGGACTTCCTGTGACTGTTGCCTCACTGGCCTACTGACAGTCTTTCCCTCTGCAGACTTTGGTGAGCATTTTCCGCTGTCTTGCATGCCAGTGCAAACATGCACCCAGATTGATCAGAGCAGAATAACAATGAGCATGCAAAACACAATTTCTTATATGCAAATGCAAATTTCATGCTGATTCCAAAATTCTTACACTTGCCTGAGCACTGTTGTAATTTGGTGACTAAGCCTGATGGTGAGGTTAGCATCAGGTAAAGCTAACATGCGCCCTGTAAAATAGATCTTCGTGGAGAATGCACAAAATTTTCACACTTTCCTGAACAGTGGTATTTCTGCTATATTAGCCAACCTCACAGCACCATTCATGATATGCTCAGCTGGTGTCTCAAGCATATGGCATGATATGTTGTGAGACAGGTGTACAAAAATAGCTTGCAGCTCTTACTGGCAGATGCTTTCCACATGTTAACTAAAAGAGAGAGGCAGTTTTTGTAGGACTTGCCTCTAGGGGGAGTTCTTAACATGTGAACGCATAAAAATGATAATGGAGGCGGAAGAAAGAGTATATTAAATGTGCACACTTCCTTCGGCTCCTTTCATTTGTGACCCCATAGTCACTCACAATACCTCATCTGATAATATTAAACGCTGCCTTGTCTCGGTCACAGGAGACCATGGAGAGAGTATTATAGTATCACTTTTGTTTCTATTGTCCGCAACGGCTCAAGGAGATATGAAAGCACATCATTGTGCACTGTAATGACTGTCAAGAGATACCACTACGCAGAACAGACCACTCAGGCCTGCAGAATAATGCCTTGTCTCACAGTCATCTCACAGTTCATCACAGTGACGTAGCCTCACAACACTGTAACCATCCATTTAGTGTTGGCAGGAGCCAAAACCGACAGCCATTCGTCAGTCAAGTCTCTCATGTGACAGCCACCTCTGGGTGTCCATTATCTGTTGGGGGGTGACGACAGTGCTTCTCCCTCCTTCCCTTCCCAAGGCACCGGTGACATAATGGGAATCCCCTTGATGTCAGGACTGGACAACGCACAAGCTGACATCAGACTGCAGGGAGGGAGTAGAAGAGGATGAGTGAGATTCCCTTGGGGTTGTCATGGTCCACTGTAAGTGACATCATATTAAGAATACTTTTTATCTGCTTTATCCAAGGCTTTGGCACAATAGTTTGATATTCAAGTGTTTCAGTTTTTCTTTTGCTAATTATTGATAATTATTGGCAAACTGTAGTGGTTCATAATGACATTATGTGTATTTCAGAATTGGTATTAGTTACAACCCACTCCTTTTGGCCTCTTGAGCCATAGCCACCCTAAGGCATAACTAGTACCATCAATAGGTGGTGTTTAAAGGCTCAGTCACAGCAGTCTCCTTGCAACTAGGAAAAACTGTGGTTGCCGTTGATTGCATTGAAATTTTTTACCATTAGCAATCGATTGCAAGTAGTGGTTACTCAGAGGTTGAGCGTGCAATACCTTCAACCTCTGCCCAATCACTTTCAATCACAAGGCGAATGCACAGGTTTCCTGGTGGGAGGCAGCAAATATCCAGTGTTTAATTGATAAATGCAGACAGATTGCCGACACTTTGCAATCAATGTGAGTCAGTGTGTGCAAATGAGTGCAATTCGTCTGTGACGTGTCCCTTTGCAATACAGGATTCAACTCTGGAAACTTGGTTGTATCCTGTTTTTTTTTTCTAAATAAAAGCAGTGTTTCTGAGATTCTGGCTGGACTCTGAATGTAAGTAGTTATTGTGAATTTCTGTACACGTAGACAGCAACAGATTTGCGTTTTTCGCTGATTTGTTAGTTAATTGCTGTATTATAACAGAATCCAAGTAATTGCCAACTTGACCCCATTCAATCGCGAACTGATAGCAGACAGACTAGTTTGCCAAGTGTGACTAAAGTTAGCAGTTCTAGCACTGTAGCCTTATTTACACAGGCCTTGAGACCGGTAGGTGACCCCCTGGCAACCATCAGTCACTAGAGAAAAATGTGTATTCCCCAACCGGTTGACAAGTGGTTACTGGAGGTTGTCTGTGTAGGTTCTTAGTCATCCAGGACATGGTAGTCTAAGAGTTTGAAAGAAGGCAACTGGACTGTTATTGGAGGTTGTTAGTCACAAAGAGGGTGCTGCACCATAAACCTCCTTGCAGTTGCTTTGGTTGCTAGCAGATTGCGGCTATCATGTAGTTTACATGGAAGATGCCGACTTGTCTGCAGACACCTGTCATTTACTCGTGACGCTGTAGTAGCAATCACAAAAAGTCTTTCAGTGCAGTGCTGTATACCCCTTTGTGATCAATTTCTCACTTGTGACTGCCAGCAACTTCCAGTAACCACTCTTCAAATGGTTGCAGAATAGACATTTTAACCTCCCCACAGGTGGTTGCCAGATGGTCAATGACTGGTCTCTAGGCTTAACATCTACCTGTGTAGAGTCTGGTTACAAATCCGGAACTATGGTTTACTCTCATACAACTATTCATAGTTTCTAGATCAAACTATCGATGTTTTGTGTGGTTGTAATCCGTCTTATACCCCTTGCTTTTGTAAAATATGATAGTTTGCTCAGTTTGGAACTATTAAGATATCATTGTTCCTTTAAAACCAGAATGCCTAAGATAGTTTGCGGTTGGTACCTTACCAAAGAAGAAACTAAATGCCCTTTCTTCCAAGCATTAAGTGGTTTGATTTTTTCTTTTCTTTAATTTTTCCCATTATAAATGCTGACATGACTGAGTCTCCAACATGCCTTTAGTGATCCTTTTTTACAAATAGGGTGAGCAACCAGAGCCCTACAAATTAACAAAAAAAATCTCAAAATTGATTACCAGGACCCTGCATAGAGTACTTAGGAGGAAGGAGAAAAATCAGGCAAACTTGATGCTAAGAAAAGGGTTATAGAGATAAAGGATAGTGAAAAGATCATTTTAAAGGTTATAGTTTGCACAATTTTCTTTTCTGAAGGAGTATGTGGAGGACATGTCAACACTGAACACTAACAGCACAGGCCACTAACTTTTGATTCTTCTAAATACAGAAACCCCAAAGTTTAGGTACTGTATTCCTGAAGAAAACTCACTCAAAACAAACAAAATCTGTATATGCTGTTCTTAAGCTGGTGAACTACATCTTATTTTGATGGGCATAGAAAACATAGCATGTAAGTCCATCTGTCGCCATGCCAACAAACACACTTTCATATACATGAGACATGGTCCTCAGACATAAACACACCTCAGTCAGTTACACACACATCGAAGCGGAAGAGAGCACTGTGAGGAGTGGGTTGTCTTGGCACTGGGAGCAGCAGCTGTGAAAACAGGGTGTAAGTGATGTCAGGGCAGCAAGGGACTCTGGGTGGCAAGGCCACTTTGAAGTGTTTTAGGTTTTATGGCAGCCCTGAGAGAGGGCGGCGTATTTGATGTCGAATGTAGTATACGTGAGCATATAGCATTATGCTTGAGTGTGTATGCATAATTTTTGTGTGCATACACACAAAATCCCAACATCTCTCCAGAGACAAAGAGACAGAGAAACACGAGAAGTTGAGGAAAACTATTTCCAGGTAAATTCCCTGAATTTTGATCAACAGCACTGCTTCCAAACAGCTCTCAAGTGCAGGTGCAGAGTTGCAACCCTCCCCTTCTTTCCCTTCCCGTCTCACTCCCTCCAGCCCTCCATTTCATCCATCCTCGTGCAGGGAAAACACGGTTAAGGGCAGCAGGGGCACAGTGCCAGATGTGCCAAGTCATACCAGGAGACAGGCTCAGGATCAAAGAGCATTGGGTCCAGCAAGGGAAGTGTGTGTACATGTGAGCGTATGAGTGCTATGTAAGAGCAGGTGGGAGGCTGAAAGGAAGAAATATAAGAGCCAATAGCACGTATGTTCTCATTCTCACACCTTTTTCTTTAAAAATTACAGTTTTTAATACAAATTGCAATTAAAGGGATCTACCACAGTTTTAAGAATAAACATTCCCACTTTGGTTCACTGCACACTCATCTTATTTTCCATTCCATTAGCTGATGTTAATGAATATTGGATTATTCCAGACTGAGGTTTTGTCCTGACTCCGACTGCTGACTGAGCAAGGTTCATAGACTGGGCATTGCTCTAGTTGGCTGATAAACCAGTGTGAAATCAGTCTACATGCTGGTGATTTCACCCATGTCGGATTTTGAGAAGGGCTGTGTCTGGTCTCCTATTCATTCTAGTAACACAAAGTCAGAACTCTGTCTTGTTGCCCCTCCTATTAAATCCTGCACAAATAACCTGTAGCATCCATGTTAAATATACATCTGAAAAAAAATCATTTATGCTCCAATCTTATATAAAGCTGTTCTGTGTAGGGATTTGTAAACAAGCAAAACTTGTGTTTATTTTTTTATTTGTTAAAATGCATTGTTTATATCATCAATTGCCAACAAATATTGTAAATTAACATCCTAGCTTAAAAAACTTTACAAAGTTGAGTTTAAAATAGTGTTGAGCTTAAAATTAGGTAAAATTCTAATTAGTAAAATGCATCTTTTTATGTCTGCACTTCTTAGCTTGGAGTCATCTTCTTTGCAGTCTTTGGTTTTGTGGTTGAGTAAAAGGTTTTATGGATTAATGGTTTATTGTAACTTTGGGTCTTATATTTTGCTGGAAATTAATAACCTGATGGACCAGATGGTTGTTTAAATGGAACCATGACTGTGTTCAAAATGTAGCAGAACACTTTTTAAATGAAAATAGCAGTGCATTCAACACTCTGCTACCCCAGTATTACACCAATGGCAAATGATTCATTGTGTGCACTGCCATTTTATTACAATGTCTATATAAACACACTGCTTCTAAATGGTTAACACTTCTGACATACCCATGTACCATTTTAATGAAATGTGAAGTTCACCTGGGAACCTGTAGTAAAATATTGCACACTGTTTACAGATTGATTTCAGAATGCAACCCATCTGGGAAGTCTATTATAAAAGGACAGGTGCTTTCAAAAAGTACATTGCAGGTTATTGGATAAACAGCTATCCTTGTCATACCTATAACACTGCCACAGCATTGAATATAGAGGTTTCTACGTCATGTGCAGATTACTTACTAGTTGTCTTCCATATTGGGTGTGACACGACCTCTAGTTGCAAGGGAAAAATGTGTATTCCCGGACTGGTTGGTAAGTGGTTCCTGGAGGTTGCTGGCTGTCATTAAGTGAAAGAGGGTACAGCAGCGTAAGCTTCCTTCATTGCTTTGGTCACTAGCAGATTGCCAGGGTTGCCTGTAGTTTGCATGTAAAACACTGACTTGTACAGTGGCCCTGAGAGGTCAAATACACTACAACTTAAGAAAACACCAGGAAATAAAAAAAAGAAATGCAGCAAAAGCACACAAAAAACCCTCACAAAACAAAAAACATGAGTGTTTTTGGTGAGACAATAACGTGACGGAACAGGTGCAGAAGTGACAAGCTAACAGTAAATGGCTAATAGCAAATGTGTATCTACAGTATTATATGAATCATGCAAACCAGAAACAAAGTTGTTCTGCCAGTTAACACGTTTCAAAAGGCACAACTTTTACTTTGAAGGCAAACAGTCTCCATTTCTGGTTTATGTCACAGTTTCACTACCCCTCAGAGAGTAGCTGGTAAGTGTTCCATGTGAAATACAGGTGACCGTGGAAATCAGCAACCATAGCAATCACAAGGAGGTTTTTGCCAACCAGTTGGAGGAATGCACATTTTTTCCTAGCCACTAGTGATTGCCAGATGGTCGTGGATTAGTCTCTAGGCCTGTTTGACTGGAGCATTATTTACTTAACCCAACATTGTCACCATGATTGTCACAGGTCCATAATGGTGGACAAGTTAACATCACGTTGTTAGCAGTCACGTGACTGCAAAATGCTAATTCTGGCCAGATGGTTCTCAGTGGACATTGATCGGTCTGAACTGACTGCATCTTGGCCCTGACATACAGAATCCAGCTGCCACATAAGGTAGAGAGTTGAAAAAGAAGATACTATACATATAGTGTTGCAGTGCAGTAAGGGAAAATTAATAATTTTGGTTTGAAAATGCCACCAGTGGTCATTTTCAAACCTCATTCACCCTCAAAAAAATCTAAGAATTAAACATTATAATAGCAAAAGAAAGGCTTTGCAGGTTAAAAAACACACCTGGGCTTGAAATAAATACACCTGTGGTTTGAAATATAAATATAACTTTATTGAAAAATGTCAATATTAAAGTAACAAATGAGAAAAACACTGTTTGATTAAAACCTTGAACAAAATAAATTACTGTGGCACACACCATCTATAGGCCTAAGTGCTGCCTGTAGAATAAATAGCAATAAAAGACTAAAAGGGGACTAGGATGGGGTTTACCAGTAGTGCAGTGACCATAGAAGGAGGGGGATAAGGGGATACACACATACACACCACACCAAATTTAACATCCAAGGTGCTGTACAATAAGGGGGATTGTGAAGGAGAACCACCAACAAGGAAGTCACTCTGCTACTGGTTTCCATCCTCAGTCCTATCCAGCAACAGGGAAGAAACACAATTAGTAATCAGTAAAATCACGATTAGCTGGATTCAGTATGTTAATGGCAGCTTGGCCTAAGATTCCAGGTGTTTAACAGTAATAGTTACACATTCCAGATAAAACTACTACACATTTATTCAAGGTGTGATAAATTCAATTCAGTTTTATTTATATAGTGCCAAATCACAACAGTCGCCTCAAGGTGCTTTATATTGTAAGGTAAAGACTCTACAATAATACAGAGAAAACCCCAACAATCAGATGACCCACTATGAGCAAGCACTTGGCGACAGTGGGAAGGAAAAACTCCCTTTTAACAGGCTGAAACCTCTGGAACCAGGCTCGGGGAGGGGAAGCCATGACTGGTTGGGGGTAAATAACCCAATAAATAACCTTCACAACTCTGCAATGAGGAGAGGAAGGTAAATATACACAGTTTATATATCAAAAGAAAAGTACAAAAACTAAATGGTAATAGTCACAGTAAAATTTGGGCTGCCATCTGAGCTAAAGTTAAAGATAATGCCAGATAAACCAGCACTTATCTATTAGAACAAACCACCCCACTGGAGGAATGGCTGAACAGTGGGCAGATGAAACAATAAGACAGCTCAAGTCCACCAGGACAATGCCAGGCAAAAAACCCACATGAGACAGCATCAGGCAATACAGCAGCTCTTCAGTGAGGAAAGGCTGCAAATATAATGGCCACCGTGGATCCGGGGAAGACAAAGGAGTCTTCCCCGTGTGCGTTCCTGTCTGCAGCACAACACAAAAGAGGGAGTGAGAGAGAGAGACAGAGCAAACAGGATGGCCTGATTGGCTAAAACAGTAAATGCTGATAAAATTCAAATGTAGCTCATGACATAAAGACTGGAAATGGGGAGAAACAGCTAGCCTTGCATTTATATCTTCCTTCATGTGAAATGTCAAACAAATCTGATCCAGACACAACAATATCCCTCACGGCCAATCAGGAGGCCTAAGTACTTGACCTTTTCCACCTTTACTAGAGAGTGGGCGGATGTTTTCCAGCCCATTGACAGAAATACAGCCCTAGAGCCACCTTTTTCCCCATCCCTGGAGAATCGTCAAAACAAATCCTTCCCATTTCTGTGTGACAGTCAGAAAATATGTCTGCCGCTCAATTCTTCAACTTCTGTTTTTAACTCCTTCAATTTAAAAGCCTGCCTTAACTTGATTGAGACACTAAATGATAAATATGCTGTCAGAAGTGTTTGTATTACGCCCTGCAAATATGAAAAACACGTGGCTAGGACTGATCTCCTTAGGGCTTTTTAAATTTATTATTATTTGGTAGTTTTGACACATTTGGTAGTGAGACACTGTTGCAATGTCATCAGAATATCAAGTATTGTTGACTATAAGTCGAACATGTTACAAGAAATTTAGGGTAAATGTTTTATGGATTTAACCACAAGGCAACACAGTAGGTTTTATTCTGTCAGACTTTGAGGCATATGAGAGGGAGCCAGTCTCAAATTTCAGGGTAGAGCAGTTCCACCCCAAAGTCCTCACCCCACCCTCTATCAAGTCAAGTCTTATTCTTTTACCAATGCACTGATCTCCTTGTTTAAATGCTCCTAGTATGTGTCTTAGCAAGAGAGTAGTGATGGTGTGTTTTTCTGCCTCAGGCTCAAGAGTGAAAGGGAGTTGTTCTGAATTCCCAGCTGCCTGCAAAGAGGATGTCTGGCATGTCAATCTGTCAGCATACTCACCAAGGCCTGATGGGAGCACTAAGCTAGCACTTTGGTGGGGGGGGGGATAACCCTGGGTTATCCTCAAAGTTTCTGCGGGAGACTTAGGTTTGACTTGTTTGGACATTTAAAATAAATCCACTTGTAGCCATACTTTTGTAGTGGTGGAGTTTTGTTAGGTTTATATTCTACCTTCACCTTACAAACCCAATTCAGAAAATGTTGGTACACTGTGTAAAATATAAATAAAAACAGAATGCAATGATTTGCAAATCTCACAAGCCCATATTTTATTTACATTACAACATAGGAAACATGTCAAATGTTTAAAGTGAGAAAATGTACTATTTTAAGAAAAATATTGACTCATTTCATCTCAAAAAAGTTGGGACAGGGCTGAAATATTCAAGGCCTTCCCTGAAAAAGGCGTCATCTGGATGGGACCATATGTTGCTCTAAAACCTGTATATTCCTTTAAGCATTGATGGTGCCTTTCCAGATGTGCAAGCTGCCAGTTCCAGAGGCACTGATGCACCCCCATACTATCAGAGATGCAGGCTTTTGAACTGAGCGCTGATAACAAGCCAGATGGTCCCTCTCCTCTTTAGTCTGGAGGATGTGGTGTCCATGTTTTCCAAAAAGAATTTCAAATTTTTATTAGTCTAACCACAGAGCAGTTTTCCAATTTGCCTCAGTCCATTTTAAATGAGCTTTGGCCCAGAGAAGATAGCAGCGTTTCTGGATCATATTCACACGCGGCTTCTTCTTTGCATTACAGAGCTTTAGCCTGCATTTGTGGATGACAAATACAGGCTGATGGTGATCTGTGTTCACAGACAGTGATTTCTGGAAGTGTTCCTGAGCCCATGCAGTGATTGCCACGACAGAGTCACACCTGTTTTTAATGCTAAGAGGGCATAAGATCATGGGCGTCTAATATTGATTTTCAGCCTCCTCCTTTGCTCACAGAGATTTCTCCAAATTCTCTGAATCTTTTGATGATATTATGTTCTGTAGATGATGAGATATTCAGTCTTCACAATTTTATGTTGAGGAACATTATTCTGAAATTGTTCCGCAATTTGTAGATACAGTTTTTTTTTTTGCAGATTGGTGAACTTCTGCTCATCTTTACTTATGAGAAACTCTGCCTCTCTGAGACCCAATCATGTTACTGACCTGTTGCCAGTTAACCTAATTAGTTTTAAATGGTCCTCCAGCTCTTTCTTTTTCATACCACTTACCTTTTCAGCTTTTTGTTATGGGTTTATGAGATTTGCAAGTCATTGCATCCTGTTTTTATTTACATTTTACACAGTGTACCAACTTTTTTGTGGAATTGGGTTTCTGTATGCTTTTATGCATTTTCCCTTTTTTTGCGTGACGCTCAGGACTCCATGGTGCAACAGTAGCAATAAGATTTCAGTTAGGGAGCAATCACTGTTTGTAAATGAAAATTTGTTTTTCAGAAACTCTCTTGTAACTCTGGAGTAAAGCCCAAACCCAAAATGGGTGTTGGCGGATACAACCACTGCATTATTATACTGTCAGTTGTTTTTGCTGCAGTATGTGAGCAACTACAGCCCCATGAGATGCTGTCTTAAAAAGATACATTTCAAGAAGGAAAGGAAGGAAGCATGAAAGACACAAAGGTCAGCGAAGATGAGAGCAGTTCCAGGTCACTGGTGTATCAGTCCTCTCCATCTTGGAGACAGACAGCTGTAATGGACGTGAGCTGTCACCGCTGACAAAGCACAGATTTAGAGGAATGGCTCTGACCTGTTAGGATGAAGGCTCAGATGACACTGCTGTCAATAAGTACAGCTTTTACTTCAGTTGGAGGTCACAGGGTGCCTCGCTGATTGTTGCAGATCAGGAAGAGTTCCCAGCATGTGTTAGCATAACACAGACACTGGTATATCTATGTCCCTGTATATTTGTAAAAGAGTGGGTGGATTTCTTTATGTATTGTTTCTAAATGATATCTGGTTTGTGGGGAAAAGGGCTTTTTCTGTCTGAAGCAGCTGCAGAGTCAGTCAGTTTATCAGTCACTGCAGGGGCTCCGAACGCAATTTTTTTTTTAGGCATTTTTAGGCAAAATGCCTGAACAATTGTCTTAGAATATCAGGTCATTACATTTTGTCACATCAGGTTTATGTGTTCCTTCCTTCACATACTTCACATCTTTTTCTAGTACTGTCAACAGATCATATTTTACTGTACAGTCTGTAAGTGCTGCAGAGGCTGGGGAGAATTCCTGTGGTTAAAATACATTATAGTATAAGAATGCATGGATAATATTAAAGAATAAACCACATGTTCTCTCTCCGTTTCACTATCCTTCACCAAGCCACAGCTTTCTGATCCAGATGGTTGCTATTACTAAAGAAGACAGACTATCCATGCCCAATCAGCACACTTTAATCAGAGTTACTGTTGCATGCCCAGTTTGGAAAAACTAAGGTAAAGAAGTTGATTTATAAAAGCAGAGTAGAAATTTCTGGCACAAATTCACCTTTTTCCAAGGTGCATGGAGACAAGGATAAAAACTTTTATTTCTTGACGGACATGTTTCAGCTTGTGGGATTGATTTGGTCAGAAGCATTTCGGCAGTAGGCACGTTTCCGTGAGGAATCATTTATCACATAAGCGCAGGAACCACAATGCATGCTCTGCATCCGGATTCTGTGTTTTGATTTGGCTGCAACGTATCAATTTGTCAAGTGTGAGCACAGTGTCGGAGGAAGGTCCAAGTGCTGCAGCTGTGGCAGGCTGAGAAGACTCGTATGAGTGTTAGAAGAGGACATTTTGTACCTCTAGAAATATTTGTCTGGACTTCCTGTTGTGACCTGTAAGTGGGATTTATACTTCTGTGTTAAATCAACACCGTAGGAATGTTGTAGTTGCTAAACCTGCTAAAAACCTATGCCCTAACTTATGCTGTAACTTGACATACACCTCCCTGCAAACACTGCTGCCGGCCCATTTGGCACCATCATTTCCTGCTGTGCTTTGCCGGCTACATCTTCTGCCACCATTTTTTGAATGATTGGAAGAGAATGGATCAACTGCTAGTGTTTTGGCAGTGAAATTACAGAGCAACACAAGCACACTTTGGGTAGGCCTCATCATAGTCTCTGCAGAAGCGTTACAGGCCTCTGTTACACTTGCAGCTTTTTGTGCTCTGGATGTCATCTAAATGGCATGATAATCCTGCTACTCGGCTCTGGCTAGTACCAAACAAGAAGAATCCACAAAGAAAAAGGGTTCAATTGTCTTGTCAGTTTATTTAACCTAATATATATTGGTGTGTGAAAGATAAGACATGTATGTGGATGATTGAAAATGTATGTAGGAGCGTTGGATAAAGCTGAAAGAACAGAATAACTTGATAAACCAACTTAAAGCTGCCCAGTGTGAGCAAATGGACTGAGAGCGCTTTATCCTTTCAGCCATTCCACCTCTCAGGTGCAGACGCTTTACTTTTGACCTTTCCTTGTCTCCTCTTCAGTCTTCCTGCTTCGACTCTGTCAATCTCCTGACATCTTAAAGGAATTCTCAATTCCTAAAATGTATCTGGTAGAGAGAGGAAGATTGCCGGAGGATCTATAATCATGGATGAAAAGGCGCATCCTTTGCAGAAGCGATTTTACCTGTGATGCATTAAAGAGATGCACTTCACCATTCATACACATTTTTCTTAGTGTTGAGGTGTACATCCATCAATTCCATCCATCTTCTTCCACTTATCCAATTCATGGTTGCAGGAGCCTATCCCAGCTGCCATAGGGCGACGTCAGGTGAGACAGGTTGCCATTCTGTCACAGGACTAACAGAGAGACAGACAACCATTCACACCTATGGGCAATTTAGATTCACCAATTAACCTGACCCCACTGACTCCCTGTCTTTGGACTGTGGGAGGAAGCTGGAGTATCCAGAGAGAACCCATGGGAGAACATGCAAACTCCACACAGAAAGGCTCCAGATGGTCCAGATGATGGATTAGAACCCAGGATCTTCTTGTTATGAGGCAACAGCGCTAACCACCGTGCAGTGTTGAGGTGTGTTTAAAGAAATTTAATTTGTCTTTTTGTAAGAGAAAATTCTAAGACACTTTGCAAACCAAAACATCCACCACCCCGACCTCCTCCCTTAGAGCTTTTGTGCTGCTACAATAATGCCAGGGTTGTCTTCTTTGTTCACTTTTGAGAGATGATGACCATTTTTCGTGTGACCACAAAAATTGCCTGTAAAAGCCAAAGAGGCAGAATCAAGCAGCAAAGGGGCCAGGTGATTCAGACGACAGAACAAGACACTTTGCTGACTGAGATCTAACCACTCTGCAGTATGTCACCAGTTCCCCTGCAGAACCACATCACCATACAAAAACAACACACGCAAATATGCATCAGACGGATGTTGTCTGACTGCTCACAAGTCAGAGCTGGGCCAAAGCCTGTTTGATGCAAAAGTTTTCTGGGAATCCTGTCTTCCCACATTTTACCTCCTAATTGCCTTGTTTACTTTTCCAGCCTAACTTTGAGTGGGCTTGTGACTAAAAGCTTTTCCACAATGATGACTGATGCTTTGGACTGGACAAGAGTGGGATTGCGAGATATTTTCTGCCACCACAGTGAGGATGAATAAATGTCTGCAAGAGAAAAATATTCCTACCTCCTTCTGTAGGCTCCTTAATCATCAAAGGAGAGGACACAGAGTACAAACAGAGCTTAGGAGGAACAGATGGATTTAGAAAAGGATTCCTGATGTTCTAACGTGGCTCATATAATCCAGAGGATTATGTTTTCCATGTCTGTGTAGGGCACATATGAAATAGATTACATTTCAAATTTTCAAGTGTTTGCGTTGGGAGCACGGCGGGTAATGACATTAGAGAGACTAATGGAATGTTGTGGAAAAAACACACACACCTTTGAGCTGGCTTATGTTATTAGGAAATATGGAAAGTATGCTTAGGGGAAACTATGACTGCAAAATTTTGGTAGGGTGTGTGTGTGTGTGTGTGTGTGTGTGTGTGTGTGTGTGTGTGTGTGTGTGTGTGTGTGTGTGTTTTCACCAGGTACATCCTCTCTTGTTGTTCTGTACTTTCGGTAACTATGGAAAGGCTTTCTTCCAGGACACTAGTATTGTGAGGATGTGAATATTTTTCTTCACCTTCATCTGTTGCTGTGCAGAAGTTCTTTTTGTTACCATCAGTTACTGCAAGCTCGGGCAGGATTTCTGAGTTTGACTAATGCTGGCAAAAAATGAAAGAATTAATATTTCCTTCTGGTACTTTTACAGGTGCGGTATGTGTTGCTTCCAAGAAATAGCTACAACCACGACATCCGCCACCTACTTGGATATTATATGTTATCAAGATAAAGTACAGGAATTTTGATGTAAACAGTACCAACTTAAACAGTAGGGCATTTTAAGATCACTTGAGTACTTGAATGACCAAGTGAAACCGGGCCAAGTGTTTAGCACGCATACTAAATGGGCAAAAATGTCTTGGTTAGGTTCCCAGGCTGGCTGGACCTTTGCTGCCCCTGTTTTGGTTCTTTGGAGCCAGGAGTCACAGGGCGGTGGAGTACTAAGTTATCAGATAAGGTTAGTGAGCTTGATTAGCAAACTGTTTCAATAAACTGTCTGGTTAAAATGCACAGACACACATACCCGCTAAAACTAAAGCAGAAACTTTTTTGAATGGTCTGTACCACACAGCAGCCCATATTCTTAGCCAGATAAAGTACTGTGCAAAAGTCTCAAGCCACCCTTCATTTCTTTATACTTTCAAACTCATTAGATTTGTACAAACTCTTTTGACCAGATACTGTATTTCCATGTATGTTTGCATGTTTTGCTGAACCTATTTCCCATTTTCCTAACAAAATATAAAGAAAGGAAGACTCAAGACTTTTGCATAGTACTGTAATTCCATTTAAAAAAAAGATCCAAATGGCACAAACACAGTCAAGAGCTCCAATTCAGTCTCTCAAATTAGCTTAAATGAGTTTTAACAGACAACTGCTATTTGCTGTAACTGAACACTTGTCAATCAAAGCAGTCATGCCTTTAACTTTAAATCATAAAACAATAGATTAATAAAAAAAAAAAAAAGAAGCCACACTGTGTAAGCACAGTTGTTATGAAGGGAGGAAATTAGCTGCAGAGCCCAAAATTGTAAATATGTATATGTATGTGTTCTGTGGAGATTGGCTTGTTTCTGGGGCCAGCCGCATTAGCTTCATTTTTTTAGGCTTAAGAGGTTGCAGCTGCATTTAAAAAAAAAAGAAAAAGAAAAAGGGCAAAAATATATATTCAGGATTGTGTTTACAGCTGGGTCCACTGCCCCCTTGTGGTTGAAATTAAAATCAATGAAGTAAGTATTACTTGATTACTTTTTTCCCTTCAACCTTATCAGACCTGCACCTTTGTCATTTCAAAGGTACAAAGCGAACCTATTTTGACCAAAAGGTTGATGGCTGTATCAGTACCATAACTGGTTCAATGGGGATACAAGTAAGATTTCTCCAGTCTTTAAATCATTACTGTCAAATGTCACTAGGTGACTTTGCATGTCTGTAGTTTTGGACAGCTGTGACCGTAAACCAATTCAGCATAGTTTGGACTTCAGCATCAATAAATCATAGAGCATAATGTCAGTAAGCAGCTCGTGTAAACCCACACAGTCTGTCTGCAATCATTTTATATCAAAGAATACCAGAGAGATGAGGAAAGGAATCCAGCTGTTTTGTGAACACACTGTTTTTGCAGTTTGTATTCCTTTCAGATCATCCGTCTGTGTGGGTGGAGATGTTTTTAGCAACTCTCTGACATGTCAATTAGGAGGAATGGGACACATCACTTTGGGGAGCCTTCATAAATAACAGATTATTAGGGTTTATTCTTGCATAAAAGTCAGTTCCTGTTTTTCTGTGCGGGCATCAAAGGGCCAAAGCAATTCAAAATATTTCTACTCCTACCATACTTAGTGCCTTCATTCATTTCCTATATTTACTTATATCTCCTAATGGCAGAAACACCAAGGGAGGGTAAGTGAGCCAAGTCTCCAGAAATCCTGGGCGATCTGTGGATTCCCACAGCCTGGCCGACCCATCGCACATATGCTACCTGAAGGACCCCATAATCACAAAACCACATGTGAGGGAGTGCTCTAGCAAGGGACAGTGTGCATGTTTGTGAGCAAATGAGAAACAGGCTGAACAGACAAGCACATTCTACTTAAGTCAATTGCTTTAATCCTAGGGTCTGCACTTTGTCTGCTAAATGGTATTCGTTTGGTCTGCGCACATGCAAGTAGAGATGCCACGTCTAATACTGGCCATCTTTGAGCAGACCTGATCCACAAAGTGCACCGAGCAACAGTGTGGGATTTGAGGGGGAGACAAAGCAGGAATGTCTTCACGTGCATGCACTGTATATCTCAGCTGATGAGAAACACATGCCGCCTGCCATAACTTAAAATGGACATACTACATGATTTTTTTTTTCATGCGTAATAAATTAGCCATACTGTGCAAAAGCATGAAAGTGGCTTGATTTGATTAAAATGCTGCCACGCGAGAATCGTTTCTCAAGCTGGACTTGTAGTTACCTTATTAAATTTACGGCCAAGGAGAAATAAAGTGATGCAAGATTATTACATATGTATTTTCTGTTGCCCAAGCTCTGGTAAAACCTGGTCAGAGTCCTGCAGTGTGAGTTTGGCCTCTGCCTTTCCCTGTGGCCTCGCAGCTTGGAGCCCGGTCAGCTATGAGGACTGTCGGCTCAGATCTGCTGTGCAGTCACATTCCCCAGGCTCACACACACACGCGCACACAGAGGCTACAGAGTGGGTTAGTAGGACAATGCTCAGTGTGTGTGTATGCGTTTGTCTGGGTCTGAGTTTTATTTTGATCTATAACCCCACTGGGGATCTGATATCCTGCAGGATACAGGGAATGGATGATTGCACAGTTGGCAGGGCTTTTAATGGGGATTTTTCATTGGGCTTCATTGTAGGAAGTTGCAGAAGAAACTAAACTATTCAACATGCATCCATAAAAAATACACCTACTAAAACTGACTTTAATCCTTGGACCACTAATAAATATAAATAAATAAAGAAAGAAAAATAAAAATATATATATATATAATAACGCGATAATAACGCGTTATTATTGCGTTAACGCATTAATTAATTAACGCCGACAATTATTTTATCACGCGTTAACTCAGTTTTATTATTATTGTTGAAAGTCCGTTGCTCACTGGCTCTGAATACACAAAAACATGGGTCACAGGTGGTGGGATGTACAGCCTTGGGATGGGCGTCATCACGCGTCTCAACCAATGAGAGCATAAGACTGCTGCAGCACACACATGAACCGGAACGTAAAAGAACTGGCGGGGACAGAAAAATGGAGAAAGGTATGAAACTCTTACATGGACATTTTCATTTTAAATCTCTTCCAGAGGCCCCTGCACAGTAAATCATAGCTGTGTACTTTTTTTTTTTTAACAGGGGCAATTGTTGCTACTGAACATAGACTGTTTATGCTGCTCCCTGATAAAAGAAAAATGTTTCTGCTGGTACCTGTTCAGTAACAAAAAAAAGAAAACTGATTTATAAATGTTAACTTGCTGTTGCTCAGAAGTTGCCTGTTATAATGTTATGATCGTGGCTCTGGACTCTGAGGCTAACTCGTTTTTCTATAACAAACTAGACAAAACGTTAATGCCC
>VUQS01031306.1:5473-16768 GCA_015108495.1 Heterochromis multidens | reverse complement strand
AGGGTTGCATTGACAATCCAACACAATGGGCAGCACATTGAACACATTTTATAAGTGGTCAGAAACTTGTAAATAACTCATGAAAGAATAAAGTTACGTTGAAACCAAGCACACCATTGTTTTTCTTGTGACATTACCAATAAGTTTGATGTGTCACATGGCCCTCTTCCTATTGAAAAAACAAAAGTTGTATCCAAGATGGCCGACTTCTAAATGGCCACCATGGTCACCACCCATCTTGGGGAGTTTGCCCCCTCACATATACTAATGTGCCACAAACAGGACTTTAATATCACCAACCATTCCCATGTTATTACGGTGTATCCATATAAATGGCCCACCCTGTAGATCAAATTCCCTTTGGAGGATCAGGCTTTTTTTAATTCATCATTTCTCCTCTAAAACTATTGATTTTAAATTTAATAGAAGAATATTTTGAATGTGACAATGTTCCTCATCTTATTTTTTTTTAACTTTTGATGTTAATACCCAGTGATTTCCTGTTATCCGCCTGTTGAGGAGCAATTCAAAATCTACAGTTAACAAAGGGCTCTTACAAAGGTAATTTTACAACAATTTAAAAAGTAAGTCAGGGTTAAAGTGACATGTTATTGCATTAAAGGTCAAGTTAAAACAGAATTCACACCAGGTTGAGTCAGATTATTTCCAGTGCAGAGTTTTCAAACTTTAATATATTCCATTTACTCTTTCACCTTGCCAGTAGGTCCACCATATCTGACAAGACCTGCCAGCTTTTGAAGCTAATAACACAGCAATGCTTCTATAGGTTAATAAAGTCTCAAGAACCTGTTTAAACTAAAATTTCATCCTCATAACAGCTTCTACTTGCATGTGTTAAAACAGCAGTACCTGAGAGCTGAATATGGCTAGTTGTAATACATGCATACAGTTTAATGCTCAGCCTCCATATAGAAACAATGACAGTAGTTTCTTCTGCATTAGCTGAGGGTTCATAAGCTGCACTTGTGGGCCTGTGCTGAAGAAGACGAATCGGCCATCTGTAAATATTTATTCAGCATCTCTATAATTAACCAGAGCCAATGCATCATGTCAGGCATACATGTCTGATGATACCGGCTCACACACAGTGCTGAATAATACAGTGGGGAACAGCTTGGTCAAACATTTGTTGTAGATCCAAGAGAGAGACAGTGAGACTGAGACGGAGTGAGAGAGAGCAATGAAGTGACGAAGAATAGATGCGTCCAACATGTTAGACTAGTAAATAGTTGATTGATGAATGCAAGATGACATTTGCCAGTGTGATAGTGGAAAAGAAATAAACAGATGAAATCATAAATACAAGATGTTACAGTGGAGAACAGCTGAGATAGATAAGTAGCAAGAAAAGATGATGTCAGAGGAAGAAGAGAGACAGGCAGAGTGAGGAGGTCTTTTCAAAGAAATAAGCTCACAATGGTCTGCTAGTAGCTATTCAACCTATTTGAACCAAATATTTAGATTCATCACTCCATCAGACTTGTTGTCACTGATTTTCAGTCCAGTTCTTGTGTAATTTGGAATACCTCAGCCTTTTCTCCCTGTTTCCCTTCCTTAAGAATGGCTTCTTGTCAGCCACCCTTCCATTGAGACCATTTCTGATGAGGCTTCAGTGAACAGTAGATGGATCAACTGAAGGGTCAGATGCATTTCTCAGGTCCTGTGTCAGGTCTTTGCTGGATTTTTTTTCTCCTATTTCTTCAGGACATCAGTTTCAAATACTATTCATCTGCTGAAGATAGCTTTTGAGGGCTGCCACTTCTTCTTTTGGCCTCCACTTGTCCAGTTTCCTCACATTTCTTAAGGACACATTTCATACATGTGCCAGGTTTTTGGCTAATAGCTCTTTGGGAATCACCTTGTTTGTGCAAAAACAGTATTTTATGTCCATCAAAGTGTGTTAGACTGGACTGAAAATGAGCGAAAAAGCAGGCTCCAGAAAGCCTGAAGAACTATTGCTCAAGACAACTTTAAGAATCTACAAGAAAGTCCAGCTCCTTTAAAGCAAAATATAAAGAAAATAGGGGTGACTCAAGACTTTAGCACAGTACTGTAGTTGACCTACTAAAGCTAACAGCATTGTTGACTGGGCTAAAATTTCAGTAGTCAATAAAGCAATAAAGGACTTTTGGCATCTATGGGTGAAAATGAGAGTCCAAAGCTTAGCAACAGCCATTATAGACATTAACTGATCCATAAATTTAGTAGTTCCCATAAAGACATTAGTCTTATACTTTTAAGAAAGCTGTAGCCAACTCCAAAATTCAAACAGTACTCTGAACCCAGTGAGTGTAAAAAAGGAACTTGTCCTCGCTCACATGAGCAGGAGAACAGTCCCCTTCAGATGTGCTCTCAGTAGTGGAAATACTTTTGGTTGAGGCGAGGGTGCCACTCGGTAGAGCATGCAGAAGGCAGCACACATGCTTCACCACTCACTTTTAAATCACCAGAGAGTTCTCAGGTATCCTTACATGAGTGCAATCAGACATCAGGCGGACTACACCATCACTAAACCACTTAATGTCTGATTCAACTGCACAGACATTTGCGTTCTCACATAGACCTCTGTTGGGTGATGTCCAAAGTTCAGGGCTGTAGGGCACATATGAAAAGAGTTTCAAGTAGCTCATTAATTCCCCTTAACTTGATTTTTCAATGAGCTAAATATTAAAAAACAGTCTCTTACTACATGGACCTGTTAAGCTGCAGATGCCTAACACTGCTTACTCATTCAACAGAAAAAGAGTGACACAAGCCACAGGAGTCCTTTTGCTTGCTTTCTATCAAATACAAGGCCAACCCTGGTTGGGCTTCACATCCCTGAGAAAAAAAAAAGAATACGTCTCTTTGGAATAGTTAGGAGTGATGTTCTTCACCACAGCTGATGGTATTTTTTTTTTCAGCAAACAAAGAAAATGTGGAAAATTGCTTGTTGACTCTCAGTATAACTGGCAGTCAGTTGATTAAAAATTGAAATCTAAAATAAGGAAATAGTATTTCATAGAGCATTAAAAAATAATAGGAGGACCTTATATATTACAGTGTAGTATTATTTGGTCTATTTTGTATCAAATTAAAACTATAGTGTTACCGGTTGAACCTGTAGCTATAGTCTTTCTAGTGGATCCACAGCAGTACATGAGCACCATATGTTGAAATAATAAGGTATAACCTCAGAACAGGAATATATAGAACAGGAATATATGAACAGTGTAATTCACAATTTTAAACAAAAAAGGGGTGTTTTTTTCTATACAACTAAATATGTAGCATTTTTCAGCCTACCACAATAGCAGTTCTGTATCTCTTGTTAACATAGATTTAAACCGACAGTTTTAAACTGACCTGTAAAAACCCATATCATTCAAAGAAGCATGAGCTACACCAGACGCGTGCCACAAATTTACTGCACCATTAGATGATATTGTTTAATTTCTTTCAGCCTACTGTGCTTTTCCTCCATTTGTTGCTTGTGCAAGCCTCTAAATACGTCCCTGTCTGTGTGCAGTTTGTTTATTAGTATGCTGGTTGTGTCTGGATTTAAATCCATATGGGAGCTGCCATTTCTGATCGGAGACATTTCACGCAGATATAGAGCAACGTTTCAACCTCTCCGGGTCCCTTGACAACAAACCACGGACAATCTTCATCCATCTTCCTTCCGTCTCAAACCAATCAAATTTGTGTGCCATGGGAGAGCAAAGAAGTCCCATGTATATTTCAACAAAATATCTCAGCCAATCTGCATTGCAAAACTTGGAGGAATGTGACATTTAGAATGAAAAATTGATTTCACAAACAAACCGTTCACGAATAAATTGCTTTTAATCAGGATGTTGGCTTGACATGCCTGCAGTGCCTCTATCACATTTTAATATTTTTATTAATAAATGGCATTGGAAATAATTAATTTTGTATTGTCTACAGAGACAGCCTCATTAAGTATTCCACTATAAATATTCTATTAGCTCATTATGTTTTTTCAACTTTTTGAAACATTTTTATGATATCCTAAAATCCTAAAAGAGCCTCCATTAACTTTAAGCTTGATTTCATGAACAGCAATGTCCAACTTGCTTAGTTTCTTTTGGTTTAGGCTTGAAACACTGGGAGATACAGGCATCTTTGTCTCTTGAGTCACCACATAGCCAGACTGACCGCATTTAAGGTGCATTGTTTAATGTCCTGAACCCATGTCTGTTCAACTGTTCCTGGAGAAGGAAGAACCGGTGGTTTTCCGGTAATTGCTTGAAATTTTTTTGCATTTGGTGTAAGTAGCTAGGGCAACCACTTTATTGCACAGGTTGCCTGGCGGGAACAACCTGTCTCCAAACAATCCTGGTCTGACTTGGACCGACTACAGTCACTCTCAGACAGATTGGTGAAAGTTTGCAAATAATTTCTGCTAAACTTATAAACGCAGACAGATTGCCAACATGTTGCCAACTCATCTGTGACGTGTCTCTTTGCAATAGGGGGCTTGACTAAACTGGTTCCCAACTGTTTATATGTCTGTATAAAAGCAGGGTTGCTTAGCGCCTACGTCATTCTGCAGTTAAATTGCCGCTCTACAACAACTATGTCACTATTTGCGGAAGATTTTCTGAATATCTGTTTCAAATCTACGAGGCTCAAGCTGGACTCTGAATGTAATGTGAATTTCTGTTTAATGTGAATTTCTGTGCATGTAGATGGCAACAGATTTGCGATTTTTACAGATTTATCACAGATTGCATGGAGTAGCCAACTTGACCCCATTCAATTGCAGACTGATAGCAGACTGACTCCGTCTTATTGCCATTTCATCACCATCTTGACACACAAAAGTCACTTTGAAGATGGTAATTGACTGCAAGTGGTAGCAGAATTGGTCCCCATCTTCAAAGCAGCCATTTCAAAGGCAACAAGATCAGAAGTTCATTGGACACAGTTGCAATAATTTTGGTCGTGCCGCTGTCTCCAACCACTGTTTTCATAGTGTAGCATAACAGTACCATCTCTATATATCACTCAAACATGACACTATCTTCTAATGTAATGTTTCAAACTGTATTGGGTTAGGGTCATTATTGCTCATGAAATCAAGATTTTTTTAATCAAGTGTTCTCTTGGGATTTCTGAGATAATTATCTTGTTAATTCAGAAAAACAGAAGAAAAAGTTTTGGGTAAAATTAACATATTTTCCTTCTCTATTTACAGGTATCCTAGGATATTTTTTTTTTATTATTGTATGTTTGTGCTGTGTAGTATTCTCTATAAAAATGGACCAAGTCAATCTGACCTTCTTGAAACCACATAGGTGGGGAGATACATTATGTTGTGATACTTAAAAGTTCGATAACCGACCTTAAAAAGTGTTTTAACATAGTAAATGTTCATAGTTTTTAGATTGTAATGTCTTGTGCAACCATTATTGTAGCAACCCGTGTTGCAAAGATGCTCTGGCTTATAAACCTTGAGACCTTCACTGGAATTTAAAAGTTCTATGAGTTCATATTTTTTTTAAACATTTCTTTCATCTGTGGTATCTCAGAGGTTCATGCAGATCAATAAATTACATTTTCTGTTCCCTGACTTTTGCATGTATGCTGGTTGAGCCTCACAGGACGCCAGACCACATCTCACTCTTGGGTTTTATTATTTTTACATTTTGCCTCCCACTTTCAGGATGGAGATAAATACAGACAATTTTTAATGCAATAACATGCTGTCTTAGGTTTCTTTTGGTAATCATAGTCATGATTTTTATTTAGGATTAAATAACATTAATTACAGGGGCAATCTAACAGCACCAAACTAAATCTCTCTCATTTAGTTTTACCCACAACCCATCTCCCACCACGTCCTTTTGCTTTTTGGAAGTACACACACACACACACACACACACACACACACACACACACACAAACAAACGCACACACCACATGTGCCCCCTTACAGAGATGGATAGCATGGATTGCTGTCTCTCTCCTAGGCTAGCATCCAGATGCATAACAGCTGGGGAAGCTATGGAGAGTGTGCTGGGAAAGAAGGGTTGGGGACTCAGTAGACCAGGGATGGGTGGGTGGAAGTGGGGCCAGGAGATGTAAAGGATGCTCAGGAATAAGCTATAAATTTCTCAGAGGTTCTCAGGGTGCTTATGGCTTCTTCCTGTCCATCACAACAGAACTACAAATTTTCACTGTTGCTGTGGTGGTGAGCTCAATTTCATCACACACTCTTGGTCACAGTTACTTTTCCCCTCTGAGTGTAAACTTTGCTCTGTGCTTTCTGCTGTCTCTGTTGATGGACAAGAGTTGAAAAGAGAAAGCAGCATGGCGATCTGCACAAAAGAAAGATTAAAAAGAAAAGAAGAGGTAAAGCTCAAAAGAAACGTGTTGTATAAGTGGTGCTTCATTTAAGATTGAAAGAGATACATCGCAGGCACTCAAGGGCATAGTGGCTTACTGTTCAATAGGACCAACTGTCAGTCACTTTCACAATGCGATAAATGGCTCAAAAATATGCAACCAATGTTTAACCACAAATTCTTTGTGCCTCAAGTGCCAGGCAGAAAAAGGCTGATCGCTCTTGTTCTAGCAGCAGGCACCTTTCAGGGAAATATATTGCCATCGCTTCTAAATCACAGTAATGGATATGGCTCCCTGCTGCTGTTCAGAATTCAAAAAAGAAAGTTTAAATACGCTGAATAATGTCAAGAGTTACTAAGTTACTTTAGTTTGAGGTTGCAGACAGCCATGATTGATTAGTTATTATGACATTTGTTGATTATTTTCTAGCCACTTTTGAAAATAGTGTTAACCATTTTTATTAATTTAAGGCATTGACATTTTAACAAATCTCTTTTTTTTTTCGCTATCTCTTAGGAACAAAAGTATTTAAATGTCATGTTATTGGGCAAAAAAAGGTATAAAAATTGTCTTATGCTTTGTAATACCTTGTGATAGATTTAATTATTGAATAAGTAAAAATAAAAAAACATCACAAACAATGAAACTAGCAATTAGCAGCAACACTAGACTTGTATGTGTCAAGTTGTGTGTGTCTTCTTAGATATGCAGGGAACTCTGTCAAGGTCAGGACTCCACACAGAACAATTAATCACAGAGCCAACCTGGAGGATAAAACACGATTTCCTAGCTCTCCATATGTTGCAGGGTTTATACAAGGCTTCACACTGTGTATATAGGTGAAGTCTGTGGAATATTTGAATGGTATAGGATGGATTGACTGAGCAGGAAACAGTGGGGTTCGAGATGACTGATGGACTGTGATGTCCCACTGAGTGTCATGGTGAACTTTCTGGATGTGATCTGACTCAGTGGATTTAGATTGTAACCAAATGGGCTAAAGACAAGATACAACATAGCAGAAATGCTCCAAAGGTACTGCAAGGCTTGTTTAAATTTCCAGATGGGATTTTTGCTGGTTCATGAAACAGTAAAATAAAGGACATGCACCTAAGAATACCACAACTGTAACCCCCCCACCCAAAAAAAATAAACCTTTCAGTATCACTATGCATGTCTGATGTTGACATATCCACTAAGACCACACAAAGAAGCCTTAACACATACACTTGGAACTGCATCATGTGTATGTGTGGGTACTGTATCCCAGCATGCCATCCATCATGTGGTAAAGCCACAGTAGGCAGTATACTGTGTGTTTGGCCTCGACTCCTCATTCAGCCCTCATTAGCCATCAATCACCTCCTCTCCACTGGCTGCCTGCATGGGAAGAGACCTCCTGACTTCACATCCTAGCAAGATCTTCAGTTTGGCACTTAAATACCCACCCACACACATGCAACCACACGTGCAAACCCATGAAGACAATGTCAATAAGTTTCAAATAAATGCTCAAATAAATTGAGAGCAGGTGGAAGGTCTGCATATTCTTAAAGTTAAATAGCTTGTTGGTCTTGTTTATCCTTTGGAAATGTCAGGGGGAGTCCTTAGAAACTATAAACACTGCAAAAGGTCATGATTTTTCCTTTTTTTAAAATTATTTTGAGCTATTTTTTTAAAAATGAAGCCGTTTTGATCAGCAACCAAGGCCTCTTTTGACTGCTGCTCAATCCACAAAGCGCCAGACCGCTATGGCTCCTCCTCTGTTCACATATGACTTGTTTGGGCTAAGCCCAACTAGGTGCAGTTGGCAAGCTTCCAGTTGATGACCAATAAGCCTGTCCTCCAGGCCAGGTTCCAGAGTGGGGCCCTGGTATCCTTGTTTCCGGTGAAGTTGCTGGGTTTCTAGAATTTTTCTTCATAAGGGTCTTTTGAATCACTGGACTGTCAACCAGGCAATGTAGTTCCTGGGAACCCTCTGGTATGCAAACCCTAACCACCATGATATGGTTGTGATTCTTGGTGATTTGTTGGTCTCAGGACTGCATTTTTGCTTCTTTTTTTCAGATGATGTGGTTCTGTTAGCTTCATTGAGCAGTGAGCTCCAGCTCGCTTTTCGGTTGGTTTTCAGCTAAGTGTGAAGTTGCTGGAATAAGAATTAGCACACAAGTTCAAAGATATGACAAAGGGTGGCTTACCTGCTGGGCTAGAGACGAGTTATTGTTTCAAGTGGAGGCGCTTGGGTTCTTGTTCATATGTGGGGGGGAGAGTGAAGAGGAAAATTGATAGACAAACTGGAGCACAAAGGTGAAGCTGTCATTTACTGGTCAGTCTATGTTGCTACCCTCAACTATGGCCATGAGCTGTCAGTGGCGACCAAAAATAGTAAGATAGCAGATACAAGTAGTGAAAATGAGCTTCCTTTGGGCATCTGGGTTTACCCTTAAAGACTGGGTGAAGAGCTCGGTTATTTGGGTGGGTTTCAAAGTAGAGCCATGATGAAAGGAAATAGCTAAAGTAGTTCGGGCATCTGACTAGGATGCCTAGTGGACACCTCATAGGTTGTTCTCTGGGCATGTCCAACTGGGAGGAGAGTCTGGAGCAGACCCAGGACATGCTGGAGAGATTAAGTCTCTTGGCTTGCTTGGGAATGCTTTGTTTTCACCAGAGCCAGGGGAGACGGAAGTCCGGGCATCTCTGCTTAGACTGCTGCCTCCACAAGGATGAATTTATGTAATAACGAAAAGAACTGTTGTCTAATTTTGTGCAGGAATGTATATGCAAATTTCATTGCTTATATATGTGAGACTCTCTATATTCTTTAGTAATTATGTCACAGAGAAAACTTTTTTACTGACAAAACTTTGCTTTTAACATCTATATAATTGTGAGAATGAGCTAAAAGCTGTTACTACATGTTTACTGTATGATCTGTTCAAGCTGTCTTATCTTCACATTGAATAAGTATGTGTGTATGAACTGTGTGCATTTCCATCAATGTGAAACAACCGTGTTTGTTTGAACTAGAACAACCACATGGTGGATTACAGGATGCTATCACGCTTAAGGGTGAGATTGTGGGAGGTGGAATGGAGTGTAAAGAAATAGAAAAAAGAGTTTTTTTTTCATTGACTTCTTCTGTTGAGTTTTCACTGTCCCCCGGGGACATAAGAAGGCTTTGTGTATTTTTTCTACTTCACCTGCTGGGCAGTGTATGGAGGCCATTACTTAACATTGATAGCTGCAATGGCTTTTGTCCTCGGCCTGTACACTCCACAGCTGAATACACTGTTGTGTTGAGGAGATGTAAGGCTGTGCATTCCCCGGCACAGCAAGACACAGAGTGTTTGTGGAGCTGGTGTCTGATTTTGTCTTTTACTGCAAGGACTTTCTCCATCCCATTCTGTTGGATCACCTACGCATAATGCAGCTTTGCTTAACCAAAGTGGTTTGTGGCTTGCAATATGCAACACAATGCTCACAGGTTTAGAGTTGTTTACTTTCACTGAGTCATAAATCATTTTGAACTTTGAGATTTGGGCATTATTACAAAATGCTGCTGATAAAAGGAGAGCATTTCACCATCATATCCTTTACCCCTAGACTTTCTCGCTCTTCCTCTTCCTCTTTCTCTTCCTCTCTCTGTCTGTCTCTGATTCCTCAACTCCTATCTCTTCCACCAGCTCTGCTCATCTATCTCTGGCCCCTGTCTCTTTTGCGATTTTTCTTTTCCTCTCCACTGTTTCGCTTTGTGTGTGTTTGAGAGAGAGAAAGACAGAAAGAGAGAGAGAGAGAGAGAGAGAGCGAGAGAGGCCTGACACATGGGCCCAGTTCCTTAATAATGTCATTCGTTGTGAACGCTATTAGCAGATTACCCTTGGCCCAGGGCAGCCTAGCCATGTGCAGGAACTAGATAACCTTGTGTTCGGTAATTTAATATCAACACTTCCCCTCTTTTCTTACCACGCTTTACAACACACAAATACCCTGCTTGTCCCCTCCGGTCCTATTCCTTGAACAGAGAGGGAGGGAGAGAGTGTGGGGGGGGAGGGGGGGGGATTACAAGATAGTGACTTCTTGAAGATTCCTTTCCTCCACTGAGAAGTGTGTCAAATCGCCCCTTGTCCATGGGTGTGAGAAAATACATAAACAGGCTTATAGTGAAAATTCCATCAGATTTAATGCAGTGAATTTAGCTCAGCACAACATCAAAGGAGCCGCCCATCTTTTAAAGGGCCCTCGATGGGGGTAATGTCATCCCACCCTCCCCAATTTTTTTCCTCCTGGGCTATCATAGATGTAATATTTACCACATATCAGGTCAATATGAAAAGCGCAGAGGAAATTTCCTGTCACACAGTTTGATTCTGTGAAGAGTGGGTGAGAGAGGCAGGGACATACAGGAAGGGAGAGATCTACCACTTAAAGGAGCAAGCCATTCCAGAATCAAATCCCACGCTCTATCCCCCACGAGCTGATTCACAATCCTGCATTAGCGGCTATATCACACTTCGTCCTGCTGCTAGTCTTTTTCCCGCCGCCCGTGAGCCAAGCAGGGGCGAGAAGGCCAGACGGCACAGCCCTATCACTCACTGGCACTCTCTCACACCGGCATTACCACGCCTTTATCTCATCTCCTGCAGCCTGCCACGGCCGGTCGCCTCCCGGTCCTCCAGGCTACTTTACTAATAACCTACTCCTTATCAGTCACTGTGCACCTCTGCCTGTGATCAAAGAGCCAATTAATGGAGCGGGGAAAGGTGAAGCATTCAAATAATGGAGACAGCTGTTTTTCTCTGTTTGAGAAAATCCATTTTGTATTGTTATCGGCTCCGAGCAGCTCCCCCCCAACTAGCGCTTAATTCAAGTTGCTGACTGCTTCTGCCTGGCTTGATAAGAGAGAGTGAGAAAAGACAGGGAAAG
>VUQS01031305.1:3130-16043 GCA_015108495.1 Heterochromis multidens | reverse complement strand
GATCACAATATTAAACATAACAAAGAGGCCTATTTAAAATAGTCTTGGAAAAGCTTAAAAGAATAATACATATGTATACATAAGATTTGCATGGGCGAGCAGAGGATCCTCTTTCACAGGATAAATAGAATAATGTCTAACCTGTGTTTGAATTGTTCTGTTCTGTAACTTTAAAAGACATTTGCCAACCACAACATAACCCCTGGATGAAATATTAAGTATACATTTTTTTCATAATGGTCCAAACCATGATCACCAGAGGAGTGAAGATCAAATGTCAATGGTGCTTTACTGAGAATTCAAAGCACTTTTTACTATAAGCCATATTCACCCATTCACTCAGTGCTTTATTCCATGTTTTAAATGCAATTACTCACACACTCACACTCTGATGGATGCATCGAGGACAATGTATAAGTCACGGCAATCCTCCTGGCACTTAACAGCGTACACTATATTAGGGTGGTCCACCCTAAGGATCGGGTCCCCCCGCACAAACAGAGTAATATAGTGTACGCTGTTAATTGCCAGGAGGATTGCCGTGACTTATACATTGGGGAAAACAACTTCTGGCTAAGCGGATGGCACAACACAGAAGAGCTACCTCGTCAGGCCAGGACTCCGCAGTCTATTCACACCTACAGGCCAGTGGCCACTCTTTCAGTGATGAGGATGTACACATCCTGGACAGGGAGGAATGCTGGTTTGAGCGGGGAGTCAAGGAGGCCATTTACGTGAAAAGGGAAAGACCATCTCTGAACCGAGGAGGGGGCCTAAGGGTACATCTGTCACCATCTTACAATGCTGTGATTGCAGCCATTCCCCAATCTCTGTGAATGGTACTCATGGCCATTGATCAATGGTCATGACAATTTGCATACTAATGATCATGAAATTGACCTCATGGCCCATTGTTAGTCAGTGGTGCTGGTTTCTGTCATTATGCAAATGTACTGTTTATAAGGTTGGAAACCTGCAGTCAGCTGAGACTGAAGAAGTTATCAGGAGTGACGAAACGTTTCTCCCACTAAAAAACGCTACGTCCAGATGAACAGATTCATCTTTCTGGGATTCTTTTACCTGGATTATTGAGCATGCATCAAGAGTGAGCTACTTTCTGTTGGCATCAAGCTAGTTCTGTAAACAGTAACTGAGTTCATGGTTACTACCATCCCCACCCCCTGTGAGTATGGCAAGCCATGAGGGACATTCTTGTGTGGGATGTGGTCTTTCAATGCCTTAAGAGGATGGGTACGACAAATGTGTGCTGTGTCAGCACACTGTTCTAGCTGGAGACAATCTGCAGTCCTGCATGGACTGTTCTATCATGCCTGCACGAACTAGAGAGAACCGCTGTCACTTTTTGTGGTGAAGCTTCCAGGCTCCCCTCGTCATATGCCTAAGAGCAAAATTGGGAAAGTGGATCCCTCAAATAGGAAAGGGGAGTGTTATCTCTGACTCCCCCTGATTTTAGGCCTGCTGCAGTTCAGCCTACTCACAACTATGCAGCACCCTTTTGGCCCCAACTCCAGGGTGGAAGCCAGAAGAAGAAGACAAACTAGAGGAATACACTGGATATTAGTAAGGCAACCAGAGCCCTGGATATTGCCCTCCCTGAGAACCCTATGGCACCCCCATCAATATCAAAGAAGACTGTGCGAACACAGCCCCTTGCAAATGCAAGTGCCCCTTCTGCCTGACTTTAAAGACCTGGTCTGTAGACAATTTGATTCATGTGCAACTATGCATAAATGGTCCTCTGCATGCAGGGGATTTTTTAACATTTTCTAACAGATTACATAACACCAATTGACAACGGTCACCTCAAGGTGCTTTAAATTGTAAGGTAAATACCCTATAATAAACTTCAACAATCACTCAGCCCCCTATGACCAAGCATTTGGCAACAGTAGGAAGGAAAAACTCCCTTTTAACAGGATGAAACCACTGGTAGAACCAGGCTCAGGGAGGGACAGCCAACCGCCATGACTATTTGGGGGTGAAGGGAAAGAAGAGAGCACAGAGTCTATTGCAGCATAACTAAGGGATGGTTCTGGGTCACCTAATCCACCCCTAACTAGAAGCTTTATCAAAAAGGAAAGTTTTAAGCCTAATCTTGCATGCCTGACCAGGAATAGATTCCCTATGGGCTGCTCCCCCTGGTGGACCAGGTCTCCTTCTCTAGTTCTTTCCTCGGTAAAGCCACCAGCCCTAGCAGCAACTGCAGGGTCATGGACAGCTTGCTGACTAAGCTGCACAGGGTCAAAGGTTACACAGACCTGTTTGGCTTATACAGGAGCCATTATATCTCAACAGGTGCAGGAAGGTTCTGGAGACTCCAGCAGCACGGATGAGCTTCAGACAGCTTCCTCATGCCTCTCTTCCATCATGAAGGAGCAGGCAGATGCAATAGGCAGAGCCAGTTTCAGCTCTAGCAGGATGACCAGGACTGCTCATTAAAACTGCCAGTTGACCCTTCAGCTATGTTTGGCCCTGGAGCTGTTCAGTTCTGCAATAGCCTTGGGATGGTCGCCGCTGTCTGCAGAAAATATCAGGTAGTCTGTCCAGACGCACCAGGAACTCAAGGAGGGCCAGGTCTTCTGTTTCTCAACCAGCACCTGAGGTCCCATTATTAGGCCAGGGCCCTCAGGCCACAGCTGGAGGCCTTTTGCAGGCATAACGACCGCCAACAAGGGAGAGGAAGAGGATAAGCACCCAAGGCTCAAAAGTCCTCCAAACGACCTCCCCCCTCCTGACAATTCCCAGAGCCTGGCTGGCCAACCTTCCCCTGGTCAGCTCAGTACAGGGTGGCATGGCTGGCTTCAAGGGTATGGGATGGTGGACTCAGTGGTTATCTGCACCCGCTGAAATGCAATATATTGACAGTTCCCAGAGTGAAGCAGGCCATCAAAGTAGGTGGATGTACAGGACGGCTATATGCAACACAGAGGTCCAATCAGGCCATCAAAAAGACTGGTGGCCTGGTCCCTGAGAGGGAAAGACTCCTAGCTCTAGGGTTGCCAAAGCCTGTGGTATGAACTATGCAGGAGTCTCAGGCACCATCCACTAGGGCTGCCTATTCATACCGCTGGGGTCTGTTTGCCAAATGGTGTGCATATCACCAAACAGATCCCCATAAAGCTACAGAACAGGTCATCCTGCACTTCTTGCAGACCCGGGAGGAGGCAGGCAAATCTCCCATTATCCTGCAGGGTATGGTGGCAGAGATTAAGGCACTGACTCAGCACTCAGTGAGGATGAATCATCATTGATTTCCTGGTTTCTTACAATTCACATGTCTGGACCTTTAGTTCCCCCTTGGGAACTGGATTTAGTTCTCTGCGCCCTTAAGCATCCCCTCTTTGAACCCCTCCAGAATTTTAAATGGGTTTTGCTCTAAACTGCTTTCTTCATAGCTATAACATCTGCCAAGAGGATAAGCGAGCTCCACACTCTGTTGGTCCACAGAGATTGCTACAGGTTTTTGCCAGACGGCTCAGGTGTTGTCCTCCATCCTAACCCTGCATTTCTGCTGAAGGTTTTATATGCGCTTCATCTGTCCCAGTCTGTCGAGCTGCGGTCACTCCCCACCACTTTGTGCCAAGCCACTCTGTGCCCTGTCCGGGCTTTGGCAGAGTACAGTGCACTCAGATCATTAGGAGGACTGACCAGCTTTTTGTCTGCTTCAACTTTGGTGTTTTGGGTAGATCCTTGTCAAGGCCCAGGCTGTCCCACTGGGTTGTAGATGCCGTTCAGCAGGCATATTCTGCAGCAGCATTCTTGGGTATGTGTGGGCTCACTCGATTTTTCATTTCATGGGCATTATGAAGAGGAGCTTTCCTCTTGGACATTTGTGATGTTATGAGTTACCTGGTTGTCTGAGATTCTACCAGCTTAATGTGGCAGCCAGCCCCTCCTTTGGAGAGCAGGTGCTGGGTGTGTCTCAACGGTAGCTGACTGGGCATAATCTCCATGGTCAGCTTAGCATCTTGTGGGCTGATCAAAGCGGCAACACTATTCTCAGATTACCCCATACATATGGAAAGTAATGGAGTGGAAAGGTAACCTTGATGCGATAAAGAACGTACAGTTACATTGGAACCTTGGTTCTCGGAGCAAGAAGCTTTAGGGCCGCTTGGAAACATGCTCCAAAAAACTATCAGTGATTTCACGCCAGCACAGGTGCTTTATAGATAAGCTGTGGGGTGTGGCCATTACATATTCCATTGGAATATGTGATGGAGAACACTCAGAGAACCAAGGTTACAATGTAACCACACGTTCTCATCTTTTCCGTCAATCAAAATAAAAGTAATGTCCATATCTCCACTACTCAAAAGTTCTAGACCACTCTACAAATTTCCTCCTTCCTGTGCACAAACTGAAATCAAGAGCACACAAAAATTATGATCTTTTTTTTCTCTTCACATCGTGTAGATAATTGAATAACCTTTGTAAAGCGAGTAATAAAGTAATTGTAACTGTAATGTAATTAATGAATTTAGTACAGCAATGCATTACATTACTGCATTACAGAGAAATGTAATGTGATTACAACCAACACTGATAATAGCAACAAAGCAAAGTTTTCCCCCCGTGTTTTTAAAAATGGTACGGAGTATCAAGTATTTCTCTGGGTATTTGTATCATGTGTGAAAGTCTAGTATCATGATAACGTTATTACTGAGTCAGAAAAATTCTAATTCAGTGTTCCACAGAAACTCACACCTTCACCCATACCCACTGATAGTGACATACAGGCAGAATGTACACTTATAAACACTTTTACACAGTGTAAAACATATCAAGAATGAAGAACATTTTTATAGCTGACTCAATTCTTTTTTATTTTTTAAACAATACATTTATTTATTTTTACTGAAATGTAGTGATAGCTATACATACAAGGGACCTAAACAATGGCATTTTTTTATTGAAGCTATCATCAGAAACACTGACATAAATGACATACATGTATCTCAAAACACCAGAGACACTGAAGTGGTAAATTATCAAAAATAATAGCTGGGCTATGATGCTTGGCAGTCCGTCCCTTACCAAAGACACCCTGTTGTTTGGATCAACTGGCCAGAATTTGCAATCTAAATAGTTACTTTTCCTTCTGAAATATTTCAAAACTTAATAAAGTTAAATAACAGTAGTTCTAAAGCAGACATTACTCAAGCTTTGCCTCCAAAGTATTTTGCATAAGGGGGCAAAGAAAGGACAATTGCTGTTATTTTATCTGCTCTTGGCTGGAGACTAACTGGAACAGCACTTGGCCCCAGAGGGATGTTTTTCAATAACAGGGACTGAGAAAAATTGAGTCTGAGAAATGCCTTAGATAAAATGCCGGCTATAAATTCATAGCTGTACTTGAAATCTTTTTATTTTCTACAGCCACAAAATAGTGGGTTTTGGAAAGGTCTGTCTTCTTGTTTTACATATTAAGGTTCATATCTAAATGCACTGAGTGGCAACTGGAGTGAGTTTAAATGGGGATTTGGAGTTTTCATTCACATACCAAGACTACTAACACCTACAGGTTAGGATCACTAGTAACGTTATGCATATGCATAAGTAAAAAATACATCTGTATATGTAAAAAGTAGTGAATAGAAGTACAACTTGAGCCACTGACCTTCAGCATTATGTCCATGAACTTTATGATACAACTGATGACCACAACCTTATGTCATGCATGCTCTCCCCCCACTCATCTTGTATTTATTTGTGTATTCTGACATCCCAATCAACATTCGACCAAATGCAATTCTGAGTACTCATTTTGCTCAGAAGTTCAACCTTTGAGGTTATTGGCTGTACATCCTCAGTGGGGCCTAGTCCAATCAAATCAGTGGATGGCCTGGGCTAGTCTAATTAAGCGCACAGAGATAATAAGGTCCAGAGAATAATTGGTGAGCCAGGATCACAGGAACAGGCGGGTGACCTCTGGAAAAAAAAAATAATTTGCTCTCAACTCTTTCTACATTCATCTCCCCTTTCTCTATCCTTTCATCCTTCAATCCATTAGTGTATGCTAACATTTGGCATATAGTAGATTAATTTTAGGCAGTGTAGGGTCACCAAAGGGAACCTTGAAGACTATTTTGTAAGAAAGTAAGAAAATAAAATTTATTTATATAGCACATTTAAAAATAAAAATTAAAAATTAAAAATTCATGCTACATTCACACTATTTACATAAAATAACACAGCAACAAACTATCCTCCAACCACAGTTCTAGAGATTGGCCGCTTCCAAAAGCTTGATAAATAAGGTCTTTAGATTTAAAGACAGCCACAGCTGATGGTTGTCTGAGGTCAGTATGGGAGATCATTCAAGAGTCTTGGTGCATTGACAGCAAAGGCACAACCCCCTTTCGAGACAGTGGGATGGTCAAGAGTGACTGGGAAGCAGACCTTAATGATTTTGAGGGAGTGTATGGATGCAGTATATCTACCACATATGCAGGTGAAAGACTATTTAAGGTTTCAAATACAAGCAGTGCTACTGTATACTGGATTATGTAATGCACAGGGAGCCAGTGCAAGGCTGCCAACACTGAAGTAATGTGAGCTCTCTTTCTTGTCCCAGTCAGTAATCTGTCCACATCATTTTGGACTAATTGTAGACGAGTGAGAGATGACTGACTAACTCAAGACTCAAGGTGGTGGAATGAGAAAATACAGGAAAATATTCAAAGGAAGAGTTTAGCAAAGAAAAAGTGGGATAGTCAGGCAAATGAAGAAAGTAGGGAGGCTAGGCATATGGCAAAGAGAGACATGGCAAAGGAAAAGGCTTATAGAGAGCTGTATGTGTAAGGCTGGACACTAAGGAAGGAGAAAAGGACTTGTACCGATTGACTGAGCTGGAAAGGATGTGCAGCAGGTAAGGGTGATTAAAGACAGTGCTGGAGATATACTAAAGAGTGAAGAGTGTTTGTTGAGAAGATGGAAGGTGTACTTTAAGGAACTGATGAATGTAGAAATTGAGAGAGGGTACATTTGTGAATGAGAGGGAGACAGATGGAAAGGTGAACAGGCAAGAAGTAGCGATAGTGGAGGTAGATGAGTTTAAATACCTGAGGTCAACCATCCAAAGCAAGGCACAGTGTAAAAGAGAGTTGAAGAAGAGAGTGCAGGCAGGGAAGGGAAGGTTTACAAGATGGTAGTGAGACCTGCTATGATTTATGGTTTGGAGACAGTGGCACTAACAAAACAACAGGAGGCTGAGTTAGAGGTGGCAGAGGTGAAGATGTTGAGATTTTCATTGGGAGTGACCAATAAGGACACAATTAGAAATGAGTATATCAGAAGGATAGCTCAGGTTGAGCATTTTGGAGACAAAGTTAGAGGCAAGGCTGACATGGTTTGGACATGTGCAAAGGAGGATCGTAGAAATATTGGACAACAGATGGGCAGGTTCATCGATGTAGTGAAAGAGGACATGTAGAGGGTTGGCGTGACAGAAAAGGATGCTAGGCATAGGGTGAGATGGAAACAGATGATCCACTGTGGCAACCCCTAAAAGGAGCAGCTGAAAGAAGAAGAAAGAGCCCAGGTTATCTTTCAACCTTTCAGTTATTAGTGGAGGGCCAAACAATCTGACCTCTGTTTTGGACTAATTTAACTCTAAAAAACTGTGGGACATTCAATTTTTTAATATCCAAAATGCACTCATCACTGCATAGCAATGAAAAGAGATGTTATGTTGACAAACATTTGTCTTCTACATGGTGTTCCAAGCACTCAGTGATTAATTCATGATCAACAGTGTCAAAAGCAGCACTTGAGTCCTGTATAACTAAGACAGAACAACCACCAGAATCAGCATCAAATAGAATTTAGTAGTTTATTTTCAAAAGAGCAGACTCAGTACTATGTAAGGCCCTGAAACCTGATTGAAAGCTCTCATAGATATTGTTCTTGTCTAAAAAGGATGAAAGTTGAATAAAAACAACTTTTTCAAGAACTTTAGCCAAAAATGTCAGTTTTGATATAGGTCAATAAATAATCGGGACATCTGCTTCCAAATTTTGCTTCCTTAAGAATGGCTGAACTACTGCATGATTAAAACACACAGAAACTATACCAGTAGCTAGGCTCGCATTTATAATTGTGAGAGCATCACAGCCTATTATATTAAAAGTTTCCTTAAAGAGTCAAGATGGAACAACATCTATTATAGATGCGGAACATAACATATGAGAAACCAAGTCTGGCAAGTGGGAAAAGGAAACAGGTTCAAAATCCTCAAAGGCAGCAATAACTGGCTGATAAACAAAGGGATTAGCTCCAGAAGTTAAAATATTTCCTCTAATATTTTCCACCTTACTAAGAAAGAAGTCCTGAAATTTCTCTCAGTTTTTTAAAGATCCTTCAGGACTTTTTCTAGGATCGGGACTTAGAATGGAATTTATCTTATCAAATAAAAACTTTGCTTTATGTTTATTTTTTTTAAATCAAGTCTGAAAAATATGCTGCTTTTGTAGAATCAACCATTTCTCAAACTTAAGTAAGCAAGATTTTAAAATCTCTAATGACAATTGAAGCTTATCCTTCTTCCATTTCTGCTCAGCTCTCCTGCATTCTTTCCTGACAGCCCTAATAGAATAATTCAACCAGGCCTGAGTTTTAAACCTGGGGCATCTCATTCTGACTAATGCAGCTAAGTCCAATGCATATGTAAAGGACACATTAAAAGAAGCAGTGCACTCTAACACCCAGACTGTCAGCAGCAGAAGAAACAGAAAGAAACACTCACCACCAGTGTCATAAGCACATACAAGTTTGTGAGAAAGTATTTGCCCCCTTCTCTGCTCTCAATACGAGCTGCCCCCATGACAGCTTGCATTGAGAGCAGGGCTTTGGAATCATAATGTAGTTGGCGCACTGACATAAGAAACAAGTGAAAAAAAATGCACGCAATTATACACACACACAGATTTGATTTTAGATTTTCGGGAATTTAAACTCGGGTACACTTAGTACACCTTGCTAGTAGGTTAGACCCACTTTTGTCTTCAGAGCTATCTTAATTCTTTGTGGCACTTATTCAACAAGGTGCTGAAAACATTTGTCAGAGATTTTGGTCCATATTGACCAAAGTGCAGTTAAGTGCAGTTGTTGCACATCCATGAAGCAAATCTCCCATTCCACCACATCCAAAACGTGCTCTGTTTGATTGGGATCTGGTGACTATGCAGGCCATTTGAGTACAGTGAACTCACCGTCATGTTCTAGAAACCCGTTTGAGATGAGTTCAGTAGTGTGACATAGCATGTTATCCTGCTTGAAGTAGCCATCCAAAGATGGGTACACTGTGGTCATAAAGAGATGGGCATGGTCAGCAACAATACTTAGGTAGGCTGTGGCATTTAAACAATGATCAGTTGGTACATCTACCATCCTGTAAATCTTGCTTCACTCTTGCTGCTATCCTTCTGTCACAAATCACCCCTGACACTTGTCTCCACCCACTCTACCCTGCCTGCACTCTCTTCTTCACCTCTCTTGTGCACCATCCGTTGCTTTTGGATACCCCAGGTATTTAAATTCATCCACCTTCACTATTTCTACTCTTTGCATCTTCACCTTTTCACCTGTCTTCCTCTCATTCACACACATATATTCTGCCTTGCTTCTAGTGCATTTCGTTCCTCTTTTCATACCTCCACCTCTCTTTTATCTGCTCAGTAAAGATCACAATGTCATCTGCAAACATCATTGTCCATGGAGACTCCCCCCTGACCTCATCTTTCAGTCAGCATGTATATCACCAAGCAAGTAGGGCTTTAGAGCCAGTCCTGATGTAATCCTACTCCCTCCTTGAACCCATCTGTCACTCCTACTGCACCACTCTCCCACTGTCCTCATACACGTCCTGCACCACACTCATATGCTTCCATGCCACTCCTGACTTCCTCATGCAGTTCCACAGTTCCTCCGTTGGTACCCAATCATGGCCCCACTAACTATCATTCCTTTTGTTGTAAGCCCTGTTTTGCCGTCCCTGTAAATAAACGCACTGTCACTGAATCTTCCGAGTCCCGCACTCTTGAGTCCAATCCACACCAGTGTTAATGACAATCGGGCCATCAAATGGATTCAGTGAACTCAGATCCCATTCATCGCTAACTGGCTCTTCAGGAAGCCCAGCTGGACAGCCATAAGAACATGCTGCGCCACATCTACGGTCAACAGGATGCCATTGTACAGAAAATCGCAGAACTCTGAGGTATGTTTGTTTCTCTGCCTCTCAGCCAGCTCAACCCTCAAACTCCCCAGCTGTTTCAATCCAGCCCCAGCCTTTGCCTGCCGCTTCATCAAGTACATTTCTGCATGCTCTGGTTTTAGCCTTTGCCTCACCTGTTTCTCTTCTCTGCACAGGAATCCTGGTCGTGTCTGAGTGAGTTGCCAAGAGAGTTTTCCATTGAGAGAGATTATCAGTGGACCTGTTTGTACTGAAGCCCTGGACCCACTAACTCATTCATTTTGCTGTCAATCTTGTTTTTTAACATCACTGTAAATAAACGCACTGTCACTGAATCGTCCAAGTCCCGCGCTCTTGAGTCCAATACACACCAGTGTTCATGACAACATAAATATTTACCACATAAACTGGTGACAAATTATATCAAATACAAAGCAGAAACTATTAACCAGTAGGAGATGGGATGAAATAAAATCAGAAAGATTACCAATTTAAGCATGTAACCCCGAGTCCATTCAGACAGATTGCCATGGCAGCTCATTGCCTGAAGTCACTCACAGCACTGATACACTCCCTCTGAACATATGAATACATAATGAAGTCACCATGAACACAATGTATACAACTTGGATACATGCAAACATGCGCATGCACACTGCAGTCCCTGTGACAGACAAAACCTCACCACTGACAGAACATGCTAACATATTAGTCATCAGATCAGCCATTGAGTGCATGAATCAGCTCCCCTCCAAATTAGCTTGATGGCCTCCTTATACTGTTGACAAGACACTTCAGTAATCATGGAAAAAGGTTAAACTGTGATTAGCCCCTAATTAAGCACAGTATTTTCTGGCCCCTGTGTAGAACTTAGTGATTGTGACTATCAGAGGAAATGTGTGGTTTTAGACAAAAACCTAGGTCCACATTTCTTTATAGCCCCTTTTGCATTGGACAACAAACCTAATAACGCCCATTAACATGGCTTTTGACTTTTGTGGGAAGGCATTCATTCAGATCTCAAATGACTCTGTAGTAGCAGTAGCAGTCACAGGTATTTATTAGCCCTGGCTCCAATATGCAGTGATGGCAGCAAGACACCCAGGTGGTCATGCTTCAGTGTATGTCTCTCTTCTGGCCCATGGTGTCCATAGACACGGCTTTTCGTACTCAAAATACCCATTTTCAGAATGCTTCTATCAAATACTTTTTATTGCTAGGTCTTCTGCATTTTTAGATCATGAATAACGATCTCGTCAGTGACACCCAGGATCCATTTCTTCTCCACCAGAGTTGATGTCGTAAGTCCCACCACTTTCTGATTTTATTGATTAGTGAAATAGAAGTGATACTGTTAAGCCCAACGCTTTTGAAAAGTCTAAGTGGCAGTGCCACACACGTAGCAAGAAAAAAAAAGCAGTGCACTGGGTTCAATTGTTAATACTGAGTTTCTTAGGATTTGTACAGAAAATAGACAGTACCAGCGCAAAAACAGCTGTCTGTGGACAACATCAGTGACTAATTCTTAAAAGGGTTTTGACAGATAAAAAACAAGTGTGTTTCCAAACCTCTGACTCCACTGTGCTACCTGAAGACTGTTCTCTAGCTGGAGAAACACGATACATCAGAACCTTATATGTATTGCAAAGATGGGAGTCAGAAAGAATCTCATGATGTGTCTTGAGCCAGAAAAAATGCCAAAGCTATTAAAAAAATACTGACACAAAAATAGCCCAAAAATAGCAGAGCATGGATGCTAGCCCATGCACTTGCTTTCATAGCTCCCCAGCTACGCTAGCGTCAAGAGGAAGCTAAGTGAAATGAAATGAAATTGCAATTATGTCTTAGTATGAGGCTTTTTACTTTGGTTCTGTACAATTAACGTTTTTCATTGTCTAAAATGATCAGGAATTAAAATTCAAACAACACAGCATGTGAAACTATTCTATTCAACTCAGGTTTGGCTGACTGAAATCATCAGTGGACATCAAGGTTATTTGGTCATTTGTAACTGGGCAAATGTTTCAAGTTGTAGTGGATCTGATCCCATTTGAACCAAACACAACACATTACATAAATTCATAATCTAAACACCATAGAATGCAATGTAAAGTATGTGTTAAACACAGGTCTTATTTTCTGTAAAAACGAGTAAATACTGTACAGAGCACCTCAGATTGTCCGGTTTAGCAGCTTTTAACACAAAGTACATAGCTGTATCATTTTCATAGCTGTGAAGCCATCACACAGTATGGTTATCAGCTTAGCTCAAAGTAATCTGAGCACCATTTCAACCCTTTTTCTTAATACCAAATTTGAAATGAGCTGTGGAACAGCTGCAGAACAGGCAGATAAAAAAGACTGAGGACTATTAGATAAATCAATGGATGTCAATGGGTGTCATTCTCTGACCAGAAATGACACTCACTCTGCCGTACTAATAGGTTGTTTTAGCTTCATATTAAAGTAGTGATTTGGTTTGTATTATTAAGTGTTGTATTATAAAGCCTGAACAAAATTAAGAAATATTTTGTACATACCGCCTTCCTACTTCTGCTCACACACACATGGACACACATACGCACACACACACACACACACTCCCCCACATGTTCACAGTGGTGCCAGAGTTAAATGAATGGGAAATCAGGCACACAAATCAGGCCTGTAGTGAAAAAGCATTCAGTCTCAATAATG